>PVJO010014777.1:0-46843 GCA_004026905.1 Hystrix cristata | reverse complement strand
GTGCTCATGGCCTGGAGCTCATGCTCTGGCCTCGCACTCGGCTTTCATCTCTTTGCTATGAAATACGTCCTTTGTGCCACTCCCTACCACAGTATGATCATGCTGAAGATGGAATTCTCCACCCCCACCTTCTGTGGGAGGCTGGTGTCCTCCAGGACCAGGTGACTCAAAAGGGCCTTTTTAGGGACTGGAATCTGGAGAGGAGACTCTTTCTTAGCATAGCAAGCCAGGGGAGTCTTCTCTTAAGAGTTTATCGCCAGAGTCCAAGGTGCCTGGTTATCTTTTAGGACCTGCACTGTGAGGTCAGATGTCTTCAGGGGCCTAATCCTCTCCTCCCTTTGTCCTCAGATTCGCCGCGGTCCCTCCCAACCTGCACCCCCAATCCAGGACCAGAATGCCACAGGAGGCATGGTGTGTGAGAGGCCGGTGTCTCAGGTGGTAAAGAGAATTTGTCAATGGTCAAGAAATATAGAAAAGTTCATTGATACACTGTAAGAAAGCAGTGGGCAAGTCCAAGGGAGGATCACGCCATCACGGTGAAAGGCTGAGATATGTATATTTGATTTTAACATGAGGAGGCAGTGAAGGAATCTGACTGCCGCCATCCTGATCGGAGACCCCTCCAAACGCTCCCTCCCAGCACAGCTGCACTTGGGGCCTCATAACATTATCAGCCCTGCTACTGATAGTAGCCACTACTCCCTGTGCCTTCCTAAGCCTCATCCTCAGGCAGCCATTCCTGCCTGTGCTCCGTCTTGTGCTTGGCAGGTAGCCACAACCCCCTTTCACTGAACTTCCCCTCCCCAGGACCCTACAAGAGACCCAGTAGCCTGTAGGAGAGCAGCAGTTCTGGTCTCTAGTGCCACAGCGGGTCCTCTTGGGTTTGTTCTGAAATAAACCCATCCTGTTGAACTCATACCTCTCTTTTTTCTTTTCCTTTTTTCCTAATGTGGGCTCTGTGTGTGTGTGTGTGTGTGTGTGTGTGTGTGTATAAATGTCATCCAACAACACTGTTTCATCAGGTCACAATGTTTCCATTGTCCCATCTATCTCGGTGATGAGGGTAGACAGGTGTTATTTGAAGACTTAGTAATGTTTGTTTTGTTCGGGTCCTGTGCCTTTGGTGTCGCCAGAAACAGTCCTTCTGGATAGAATTAATTAACAAATATGTAAAGATTGACTAATGCCAGCAGGCAAGGGGATCCAAATGAAATACAAAGCCTGTACTTTTGACGTGATATTGGGATAGGGAAAGAAATAGTATTTCTTTTAAGACTCGACAAGCAGTTAGATCGTCTACTAATGTACACGTAGTTCTTATGCATAGCTTACAAGCTTACGAGGTGGAAAGTTAATGATCCACGACAGATTCATCACTCAGCTACAGTTCAGCTTGTAAAGAAACAGTGATAAAATAGCCAGGATTTCCCCACACAGGAGAGTGACAACACCCCCTGAGGCCAAACACCTGGAGGAGCTGAGTCCCAGGTGGGAGAAGAAGGAAACCGAGGCAAAGGGAAGATAGGGATCTCAACTCACCCCACCCGTAGGGTAGGTTGTAGGTTTGCTGACTTGTACCACAGGAAAATATTGCAGGATGCTTCAGTGAGAGGCACTTGAAAGATTTATTAGGCAGAAATAAACAAGCACACACTCAGAGGCAGAGAGGAACATCGTGTTCTGGAGTTGGGGGTTTTGTGCAGTCTCTGGGCATGTCTTCAAGATGGGTGACCTAGCATGTGTCTCTGCTCCCCATTTGGTGGGTTATGTTCCCAAGCAAACCGTTTGCATGTGTTTGAAATTTAGAGAGCTGCCGCTCACTAATATCGCTGCTTCCTCGAGGACCATCCTCCAGACCTTGGTAGGAGGAGCAATTTACAGGTGAAAATCACAGGTCCAACTTCCAGGCTTATCGTATGTATCTTTAAGACCCTTGGATTTTTTTTTTTTTGAGTGAGTTTCCTGGAAGGGAAAAAAGGCATTGTGTAACTTCTGTGTCCGAAGTTGCAGGTGTTTTTAAAAGCACAATTTAAAAATTATTATTTTTCTTGGGAATTTAGCTCAGTGGTTACAGTGCTTGCTTAGCAAGCACAAGGCCCTGAGTTCAATCCCCAGCACCAACAAAAATAACAATAATAATAATAATAATAATAATAAATAAATAAATAAAAATTATTATTTTCCTTGTCTCCTTTCTGAGGGAGGATAGAAGAAATTAAGACACAAAGAAGACAAGGACATCATACTACAGGGATACATGCACAACCATGTTCATAGCAGCACAATTTGTAATAGCTAAGTCTTGGAAACAACCTAAATGCCCAACAACTGATGAACGGCTAAAGAAGATGTGGTTTTTCTACACAATGGAGTACTACTCCGCCATAAAAAAGGATAAACTAGAGTCATTTGTATGTAAATAGATATTCCTTAAGGACATACTATTAAGGGAAATAAATCAGACACTTATCAGTACCCATCAAATTGTTTCTCTGATATGAGAAACCATAGTGTAAATAAGGACAAAGGGGTAGAATAGATATTATGTTAAAAAAAAAGATAGTATTCAAAAGAGAGAACTAGATAGGGAAAAGGAGGATAAAGAAGGAAGGTTAAAAGAAAAGTAAGATGAAAGGGGAAAAAATAGAAAAATGCAAGTAAACTTGCTGCAAATAGAGAGGCGTGGGTGAATGGAAGGGAGGGGAGGGGAAGAGGGGAAGAGGGGGGAAAACCAAGATGTATCATGTACAGGTACAAAATAACCATGTTGATTATGATCATTATGTATACAATGTACCTGTCGGGAGCCAAGAGGCAAGCCACTTCAGCAAAGTCCAACATAATTCGTGACTTCCGTATTCCCAGACTTCCGTATTCCCAGACTTCCGTATTCCCAGAGCCCGCGCGCGCCAACAGAGCCCGCGCGCGCCAAGTTCAAACCTCCCGCGCGCGCCGATATTCAAACCTCGCCACCAGCATAGAACCAGTCAGTACCTAGCCACCCTATGACGCATCTAGCCCTGCCCCGCTTGCCCCGACTATATAAATCCAGCTACAGCAATAAAAAATTTGAGGCTTGATCAGAATCCTTGTCTTGCCTCCATTCTTCGCGCTCCTTGTCCCCTCTCATTCTTCTAGGTGGTCTCCTTGATCTCCCGTTGTTGTCCCGCGGGCCGGGACATGTACCAATACATGTTCTTGGTAAAAATAAAAATTAAAAAAAAAAGACAAGGAGAATCACAACTAAACTTACGCAACCTCCAGGACCCAGTCAAAAGTGCACCAGGAGATTCATATCTACATTCCCTTGTTAATTTAGGTTCCTTTCTTGCAGAACCATCACACCCCAAATTCCTCAGGAATAGTGCAAGCCCACAAATTGGTTTAAGTTTTAAAGACTAAAGAGCAGAAACCTGATGCTAAGATAAAGCTTGAAAGAATTCAAAGAATGCTTCAATTAGCCATTTTAGGAAAAAAAACCTAGGTTCATACTGTTGGCAGGATTCTGGGGTGCTGTGGACTCTAGAGATTCCTTTCAGGTTCTTGTTGTCCTGTCTTGTTGTCCTAAACAAAGAATCGGTCAGGACGTGCGCAAACAGTAGTGAAGTTTTTTTACTTACTAAGGTAGGAAAAGAAGTATGCACTGCATAGTGAGAGCTGGCCATGAGGTTAATGACCACTTTCTTTTGTATCTGCCATTCTGATGTCTGATCTAAGGTGTCCTATCAAAAACCTGCTTGGGTTTCACATTTCACACCAGAAGAATTGAACATTGCATCCTCTGACTGGTCCCCAGTATCCTGGACCTGTATGATTGACAGGTCATGCTCACTTGCCCAGCCAGCTGGCCACATCCTAATCTCCTGCCTCAATACCTGTGAAGTGGGCCAGCACCATTTGGGGGGTGTCCACCTTTCCTGGGGTTCTGACTCCCTCAAGAGAGGCATAAATGTTCCCAGTTCCAGGAAATAAGCACCTCTCTCTCTTGGGTGCTTGGTACTCTATTCCTTTTACATGTCTGCCTAATAAATCCCTTTAAATGCTTCTTTCTGACATATCCTGCAAATTCTTTGGCTGAGACAGTAATAGGCAGTATAATTGGGAGCTACGGCATGATTGGGGGCTACAGGACCACTCCTCTCCACTCACTCAAACCTGGACAATACCCCAGGGTCACCTCTCGACCCCACCTGGAAAGGGAAACAAAGACCCGGAGCCCTCTGAGAAAAATTCTGAAAATTCCTAGCCAAGACATACGCCCACTAGACCTCCCTGTATGCCCCAGAGTAACATTTTCCCCCAGAGCTCAATGAAAGTTCATTCGCATGGACTGTGTCTTATACATACAATTATAACAGAGCAAAGGATGGAAAGGACACATACAACAGCACCTGTCGATCATGCCATCGCTAATGGCCCGGAGGACCCCAATGGGCAGTTCCTGACATTTACACCCCTACACGCCACACTCTTGGCATTCAGTACTATTTTCCTTTCACAGGTGCAAGCCTGCTCACTCCAAGCATACTTCCGCTTTAGTAAACTTTGCTACTATTTACTCGCTGACATGTGCCACATCCTATTCTTCGTCACATATAAAAACCTGGGATTATGTGTTGCACATAAGAACCTGGGAACCCGTCCCCGGAGCCCACAACCAACAGTAACAGCAGGAGTCAGCAAACCTGCCACTTATTCTTCAGGTACGGTGGTGAGTTTGGGGCCCTTATCTCGGCGGAACCCCTCTTGGACCCTGTCTGGTGACACTTTTTCCTGTTTTTATTTCCTCTGTCCTAGTTCAGACTCCACGAGGTTTAGCTGGGCATGAGTTGTCAGGGGTTAGACGGTGGGGAAAGGCTTGTTCAGAAACTCACCAGCAGGTTTTCAGATTACCGTTTTATAGCCACATAAGTCATGACCATGTGGTTTCCTTTTAATATTCCTCACTGACACCTTCGCAGATGTCGAATCTGCTTGGGCCTGGGGGCTTCAGGCACTTCAGGCCCTCCAGAGCTGGAGGCGATCAAAATGATACTCGACTGTTAGTGGCTGTTCAGGCTTATACACTCAGGTTCATTTGCTCACTGCTGACCAAATCAAAGGAGGCCATTTATTTTGGTAAAAAGGGAAAAGGACTTATTCAAAGCTGGTTCCAAGGAGATGGAGGGGCCCATTTGCCTCAAATCACCACCTTCCCAATTACATGTGGGCAAAGGCCTTCTATAGTAAGGAACAGAGGGGAGGGGAGCACAGGGAGACAGTGCAGACCTTTACACTTGCTTTACCACTTCCAGCCATCCTCAACTTGTCCTCCACTACCTCGTGGAAAGGAAGCCAGGCTCTGGCCTCGCGGGGCCAGCGCCTGCACGTTCTGTCATTTCATTGGGGCTGCCGAGATGAAGGGTGCTGGTTGTGTGCTCAGCAGGAGGAAGTTTGGAGAAGTTGCTCATCTCTAAAAGAAAAAAAGCTAACTTTTAAAGTTCCATTTTGCAACACAAGAATAGATTTCAAAAACTTAATTTTGACAAGCCATCAACCTCGGTGTGTTGGTTGTTACTCAGAACTAACTTTGCTGCCCAGATGCAGCGTCTGACTCTGGGGCCCAAGTTGTTTGAAGGAAGGTAGAGCTGTCAGGGGGTCACAGGTGACAAGACCTCCTGGCAAGCACCCCAGGTCCGGGGAAAAAATCTTCTCTTCCTGAATGGCAGTGACTGTGACTCAGTTTCCTCATCTCCAAAAGGGGGTACAGTCATCTCTCCCTTGTGGGTTGTTTATAACCTTCAGATAATGCAGGTAAAGCATCTGGCACATACGGGGTACAGGGCGCTGTTTTCATGTTCAGCAAGCCATAGGCTTCCCGTTGTTGCAGACAGGGGCAGGAAGGAGACCCTTCTAGAACCATGCAAAGAGGAAAAGGAATAAACAGCTTAGAAGGTCTCACATCCTGGGCTCAGCAGGCTTCATTAGACGTTCATAAAATCAGAGTGAGGAGACAGCACCAGGGGGCTGATGGGGACTCAGCGGGGGTGGGCAGAAGCAGACTGCTCCCTCCCAGGGGGGCTGCCCTCTTGTTGCCATGGAGACCTAGAGGCTGAGCCCCTCCCCCCAGGGCTCCCTCCCACCTGGAGCGGGAGGCTGCAGAATGGGAGGGGAGGGGCCGAGCATACCCACACTGACCATCTGGTCTGCAAAGCTGGGTGGGGACAAGATGTGTCTGCTTCAGTCCCTCCAGCCCCCAAAGCTCTGGAGCACCCGGCTGGAGCGGGGTGCGTCTGGGTCTGGTGGCAGGTGTTGGGATCCGAGTTCTGCTAACCTGCTGCTTGCCTGTGGGAAGAACACGTCCCCTCGCAGAGCCTCAGGTTCTGCACCTGTCTGAGGAGGAGGAGGGAATGTATGAAAACATAAGCTCGATTAAGAAAACTGTGAGATAAGGAAGCAATAAAACATCTAACATGGGGAAAAGGTTCACCACATGTTGTTTATTGATAAAAGGGAACTTTGCAAAACCGACCGGTGTGACCTCATTTATGTTTGTTAGAAAGCCAACAGGACCAAGCGTATGCTTACCAAAAAAAGAATAATAATACATAAAAGGGAGGAGAGACGTAATATTGTAAAATACGCTTCTGCTTGTTTTTGAGGAAAGTGTTAGGACAAAAAGGAAAAGAAGCAGGGGTAAAAGCTCAACAGGACAGGTTTATCTCGAACAAACCCGAGAGGGGCTGCTCTGGCACTAGAGACCAGACCAGTAACTCTCGGACAGGATACAAGGTTTCAAAGGATCAAAAGACCCTTTAAGAAAGGGCAGCCATGGACGGGAGGATGGGAAAAACCAGCATGGGACTTTCAGGGGGAGCGCTCAGTACAAAGAAGTTGTGGCCATCCACCCCGGCCGGGCTTACAAGTGCACAAGGAATCGTGTGTCATCTGTCAAGAGTGGGGCTGAGCAATGATTGGGAATTACAGGGTGCAGCTGGGCTTGTGCCATGATCACCGGGCCTTATAGACTTGCAGACTATACATCCACAGCAGGTGTAAAAGCACAGCAGGGGGAAGGGACTTAAAGCGGTCTCTGCTTAGACCAGGACAGCGCTGGTCAGATTCCTTCAGCAAGGATTCCATGTACAGTATTTCTTATTCTCTGGATTTTTGTGAAATTCGGTCAAGGAACACAAGTGACTTTTAAATCAGTAACATTAATAACTGCATACAGAGGGGCGCTGTGCTCAATGTGTTACCTGATTTGAAGTTCCCTTCGTAGCAACCCAGGGAGGGAAGGCGCTATTACCCTCCACACTCCACGGAGGAGGGAACTGAGGGTGCAAGCCAAGGAACTCGACTCCGAAACTGGAGCATTAATCATTGTACCACTGCCCCTTGGGACAAGAAAACGCCGCAGGCTCTGCTTTCTTAAATGTTTTACTATGGGAAATACCAAAGAAATCCAAAATAGGAAGATATAATAAACCCTGTTGTCCCACCACTCAACTTCGAGAAGTCAGTTGGGTGAGACGGTGCATGCCGTAATCCCAGCACTCTGGGAGGCCTCCAAGGTGGGAGCATCGCAAGTCCAGCCCAGCCTGAGCAACTCAGTTCCTATTTTGCAATACAGTTTTTTTTTTTTTTTTAAAGGTCTGGGATTGTATGTAGCCTAGCACGAAGGTTCTGGGTTCAGTCCTCAGTGCTGAAAAAAGTCCTTAAATAGAGGGATTGAGGAAACAGGCCTAGAGCCAGAGGCTCCAATCTACACACATGTACCCATACCTGGCACACGCACACACAGCACAGGCATGCATGCATGCAAGGCTTCCAGGAACACCTTGGGGCTGCCCCTGGAGTCGTAGCACGTTCTCCTGGGGAACTGCAGCTGCTTCCCCACTCTGCCCCCACACCAGGTTCCTTCCTCCTTTCCACACTTTCTGACGTGCATTTCCCCAGCTGGTTCCTTTATAGGTCTCTGGCTCTCCTCCAAGGCCTGCGGGTTGTGGCAGCTTGGACAGCACAGGAGGACATGGCCAGAGCCCCGGACAACAGGCCGAAGTGGGCGACCCTGGTGGTGCTGGCCACTGTGGGCACGGCCCTCACAGTGGCCACCAACCCTGGCTTCGTGATCAGGATCTCCCAGAAGGGCCTGGACTACGGTAATTAGGTGCCTTCCTTCCTTGCCCCCCCCATCCCTGAAGAGCACGTATTGAGTGCCTGCTGTGTGCAGCCCTTTAAATCCAGTGCCCAGCATGCTCACAGCCCTGCAAAGTAGGCTCCCTGGCTCCTGTCTTACATGTGAGGAAACTGAGGCAAAGTGAGTTGCCCAAGATCACAGGACTGGGAAGGGGCAGAGGTGGACCAGAGCACTGGCTAGAGGATTCCAAGGTCAGTGTCCAGGCCTAGGAGGGTCCTCATGTTCCCCTCCCTTTACCTGCCCCGCAGCTCAGGCTTCTAGGTTCATCTCTTCTTTCCAAAGCCTGTTCTCATCCTTGCCGTTTGCCTCTGAGCAGAGAAAGCAGGGTGGGGAGGGGAGTGCGGGGAGGGCCTCCTTAGGGGGCCCCAGAGAGTATCCCCCAGGCTGCCCCTCCAGCCCCAGACAGAGGACAGAAAGGAGTCTTGGTGGCCTGCTCCGCCATGAGCCAGGCTCTGTCTAGGAGCTTTAGCCACTCGCCCCCCTTTATCCTCACAGCAGCGCTGGGTGGGACACACTGTTACCATCCATGGTCATAGCTGAGCGAATCCACTCAGAGAGGGAGGGGAGGGGGGCAGCCTGAGCTGGGCTCGGGTGTGTCTGCCACCCCAGGGTGGCTCGGTGGCGCCCCTCAGTGGAGGAAAGACAGACTGCGGCACTGTGGGGACCCAAAGCACAGGAAACCAGACCAAGGCCAAGGCAGCCCTCGTCCCGATGCACCAGCCGGGCCCAGCAGGAAGCACTCAGAGCAACCTGGTGTCTGAGCCTGGAACTCCCGCCCAGGCAAGGCAAGGAGGGAGGCATCTGTCCCCGCTCCCAGGTGGGGGCTCCTGTAGGCTTCCTGGGGACAGATGCTTCGCGAAGGGCTTTCAGCCCAGAAGTCCTGGGGCTCCGGCACAGCTCCTTCAGCAGCCCGCCTCGTTCCCCGTGTGGCAACCAGAGTGAGTTTTCTGAATGCAGCCAGTCTGTTGAGGTACCACGCCCACACACCCACCCCCAGTATTCAGGGGCCCTCCAGCGTCGTCAGAAGCTACTGTGGGCCTTTGGCATGGCCCTGGCCAGCCTACATTTTCTTTCCTCTCTGGGTGGCGACCACATATGCAGCATTACTCAGGACGTGGGCTCCAGGACCAGAACACCTGAGTTCCAGTCCTGCTCCAGCACTTACCAGCTGTGTGGTCTCACACAAAGCATGTTGCCTTTCTGAGCCTCAGCTTGCCCATCTGGGAGATGGGGAAGTAAAAGGAGCTCCTTCCTAGGGTCGTTCAGGGTCCCTAACTTGACAGACGCTCACAGCCCAGAACAGTGCCTAGCACACAGGAAGAGCTTGGTACAAGTCCATTATCATTACTGTTGTTTCCAAACAGGCTCCTAGAAAACCTGAAGCCCGCCCAGCAAGCTTCCCTGATTTTACTATTTATCCTTCTCAGATACTGTGTTTGCCTGTTAATTGGTTCTTTGATGCTGTTAGCTACATAATAACCGATGATAGAATTGTTGCCTTTGGGGCATTCACTTATTTATCCAACAAATATTAAGTGCCAGGCATGGTGGAAAATGTAGGAGACACACTAATAAATAAAACTGACATTGCCGATAACCTCACGGGGCTTACATCTAGCAAGGGAGAGAGACATTAATCAGAGTCACATGAATAAATGCATAATTACAAATGATAATGGGGACTGTAAAGGAGACGTCTGTCCACGGCTTTATGAAAGTGATAACAAGAGGGCATTCTCTGTCTTCTGGATCAGGGGCAGTTCCCAAAGGAAGTGACTAGGCATTGAGCAGGTGAATATGGAGGAAAGCAGGAAACAGCACATGCAAAGGTCCTGTGGAGAGAGTCAAAGAGTCAGAGAGGTACAGTGCCTGTGGGGCACAGCAGAGAGCAAGGCAGAGAATAGGTGTGCAATGAATACTCATAGGATGCATGACTGGCTTTTTTTGGGAGATGATGTTTTAGACCAGCTGTAAAACAAGCTAGAGCCCCTCAGGCCAAATGCACATTCCAGTACGGTCTGTGAGCAAAGAATGGTTCTTATCTTGATAGACGGATGAAAGAAATTGAAAAAAGATAATCACAACGTAATAATTACGTGAAATGCAAACCCAGTGTCTGTAGATAAAGTATTGTGACATGGCTGCATTTACTCACTTACATACTGTCCGTGGCTACTTGTGCTCAATGACATCAGAGTGGTGTAGCCGTGACAGAGACAACATGAAACATGACACTGAAAATATTTGCTATCTGGCCTCCTAACAGAAACTTTCCCAGAACCCTGATGTGGACCCTGCCAGTCCCTCTGTCCCCTCTGCGGCTGCGCCTCTGACTGTCTCCCACCCTGTTCTGCCCTCAGCCTGCCAGCAGGGAGTGGCCGTACTGCAGAAGAAGCTGGAGAGGATCAGCCTGCCTGACTTCTCGGGAAACTTCAGGATTAAGATTTTGGGGAAGGGATCTTACAACTTCTACAGGTGAGGCTCTGGAGGCAGCTACACCGTCTGCCTCCCCGGGGGGCTGCCATGAACTCTAAAACTCTGTGTGTGATCTATTTATCAGTTAGGACTTCGGGGCAGTTTCAAGAACAGCAGACCGAATCCCAAGTGGCCTAGTCAGAAATCATTGGCTCACATGATGGAAGTTCTGGCACAGCCTGGCTTCGGGTCCAGCTTGAGGCACGTGCAAATGTCACTGACCCCGTGTCTCTCTTGCCACCTCTCGGCATCACTTCCTTGGTGAAGCCTAGCTCGCAGCACAGCGGCCCTCCAGAAACAAGCTGGCCACCAGCGACTCTTGCTCGGTCTCAGCACTAAGTCCTGGAAGGAGAGCATTTTCTCCTTCCAACTCAAGCAGAAGCCCTTAGGATCACTTTGATTGGCTCATTGTAGGTTATGGGCATGCCCCTGAGCCAATCACTGAAGCCAAGGGAACAGAGTACACCAATTGGTCAGCCCTGAGTCACAAGCGCCACCCCTGAAGATAGAGGTACAGTAAAGTTGACTTTCTTGGGAGTGGCATACAACAGACAGAGGGGGCTCCCACAAAGCAGAATGGCAGGTCTGTTAGCATAACAAGAGGGTGCAGGCACTGGACAGAAAACCCACAAATGCCCCTGCAGAATTCTACACCCCATTCACTCAACAGATATTCTGAGCACCTACTGTACATCTGACGAGACAGGCACATTCTGGCCCTTTACAGAGCCTGTAGGCCACAGTCTAGCATTTGCTATCTTCACTGACAGTTGTATGCCCTGTAAGATGGAGATGACTGTGCCCACTTTGCAAATGAGAAACTGAGGTTCAGGGTAGCAAAATGATAGGCCCAGGAAGACACCACAGGAAAACACCTGCGGGATTCAAATGCAGGTGCCTCTGCCTTCAAAGCCCAAGCCACGCCAGCACCCATGTACTTGCCCAAGCTGCTCTCAGAGCTCTGGCTCCTCAGGAAGTGGATGTGGTGAAGGGCTTAACCAAGTCCCGGTGCAGACACCCAGGAAGCTGATCAAACCTTTCTCGTTGCAGCATGACTGTCCAGACATTTCAGCTTCCCAATCCCCAGATAAGACTGCAGCCCAACGTGGGCCTTCAACTCTCCATCAGGAACGCCAATGTCAATATCAATGGAAAATGGAAAGCCAGAAAGAGTTTCCTGTGCGTCTGTATGCTTGGGGTTTGTGGGGTGAACTCCTGGTGCTGTTTGGAAGGGATCAGAGCCAGGGTGTGAAGTTTTGCTTTGCCCATCACTTCTTGTCACCAGAGGTTTTATGGGGGAATCTGTCACTTAAGATTCAGCATAACCCTTGGAGAATAGTTGAGCCTTTGTCCACACACTAATATAGGATATGGCAAGGCTGAGCTGGTACATGTGGCTTGGAAGGGAAAGCAGAGTCTAAGCAGGACCTTTCATTTATTCTCTTTGTCAGCTAGCTATTGCTGTGTAACAAAACATCCCAATCTCAGTGGCTTAAACAACAATTATGTTATCATCTTATGTTCTGTGTGTCAGCTGGGGTTCTGCTGATCTAGGGTGAGCCTAGTCAAAGGGGCTTTATTCCTCTTCCTTGGACCCGTGGGCTACCCAGAACATATCCTCGGTGACCACAAAGGTGTGAAAAAGGGAAGGAGGGGTATGTGTGTCCTCTTAAGGCCCAGTCTCAGAAATGGCTTATGGTCACTTCTACTCATATAGTATCAGCCAAATAATGTCATGGGGCCAACCCCAAGCCAAGAGCAAAGAAATACACCTCCTCCCCTATGATAGGAAATGGCAAGAGTGTGGGTACAAGGAGGCACGATGAATTGGGGCAGATGGTGTAAGCTACAACTCTAGATCTAAATACTGGAGTCTCCCCACAATGACCCTGCCCAGTAATAATGGTGGCTCAGACTGAACCTCACTTTGAGAACACCTTCTGCATGGGGAAATAGGAGAAAATGCAAGAGAAGCCATATTGGACGAAGAGAGGGGTGTGGGTCTGCCTCCTTTACAAGGATGAGCGGTCAGCCTGCTCCCCACAGTTTGAATTGCATAAAACTTGACTTGGGCACCTTTGTATCCATCATTTCACTTATTGATCAAAAGATAACAATATTTCATCACACTACAGAGGAGTTGACAAAGTACATTCACGTCCACTGTCTTAACCAAACTCATTTCCTCCCTGAGAAAGGAGTTATTAACCTCATTCATTAATTGATGGTACAGTAAGGATTAAAATCATTGCCCTCAAACACTCGAATTTTTAGTGGCAAAATGAGACCTTCCTTCTGGTGTCTGCTTGCCGGCCCGGGATCGGAGGAAATGGAAACTCAGAGATGCTCAGAAACACGCTCAAAACCATAGACCGGGGGGCTCAAAACCATACAGCGGGGGCTGAGGTGGGGTTGAGAACAGAGTCTGCCAGGCAGGCGCGGGTCCAGACATCACGTGGGCCTCTTGACTCCACCGCTCCGTGTGTGTGATGGTGGGCAGGCCGGTCTTCTCTTTGCCGCCGCCTCGCCCCGGAGTGCAGTAACAGTGAGACCCAACTCCTGACACTGGTGTGAAGTGTGAGTGGCAATCGGATGGGAGTTCTCCCTCTGACTCACTTCTCTGTCTCCCTACAGCAAAGCCAGCGGCAACTTTGCCCTGAGCATAGAGGGCATCTCCATTTCGGCCAGTCTGAAGCTGGGCAGCAACCCCACCTCTGGCCACATCACAGTCACCTCTTCCAGCTGCAGCAGCTACATCAACAACGTCAGGCTGCGCATCTCGCGCAGCAGACTGGGGTAGCTTTCCCTGGGCTGTGGTTGGGGGGAGGGACCCAGATGAGCGCTGTCCACCATGCCAGGCTGGGGCCACAGGTGAAGGAGGTCAGTCCCAGCCCCCAGGCCTGACTTGCTCAGTCTCGGCCAGCACTGAGGACGCGCCACACTGCCACTCCTGCCAAGCACCTTCTGTCTGCACTAAATGACCCCATACTCACCCCACACCACTCCACAGACATTTCCCTAGAAGCACCTGCTCACCAGGCAGTACCCGCCAATAGAAACTTGGTCCTGAGTGGCCTCTGTCAGAAGCCCCTGTATGCCAAGCAGTTTTAGCAAGTTTGTCACCACACACAGTTCACATATGATTTGGTCTATTATTGCACAGCTTTCAGGGAGAAACCAAGGCACAGAGAGGAGACAGGAACCTGTTTCTGTAGCTTGTGAGTGTCAAAGCCTAGGCTGTCGGCCACACAGCCCAGCAGGGAAGACCAACGTGACTGCATCTTGAATTAGTGAATGTCTCATCTGTAATTACAAAAGGAGACAAGAACTAAGAAATAGAGGTGCGAAGTGCTGCGAACACGTAGAGCAGGAGGATGAGGTCCAGTCCGAGAGCTGCCCAGTTCTTCCTCTACAAATGACATTTGAATTGAGATGAAAAGAATAAATAATGGATGTTTTAGGTAGCAGGCACAGCCTGTGCAAAGGCACTGTGGTGAGAGAAAGTACACATTATGGAGGATAAGGGAGGCCGGTGTGGCTGGTGTGCAGAGACCAGTGCAGATGTGGGTGTGAGCAGGAAGACCGGGCCTGGGCAGAACCTGACCATGCAGCAAAGTAACCCCATCCACAAACTGGGGGAAAATGTGTGTGGATCGTGTGTGGTTAGAGCCCAGGGGCAAGGGTTCCAGGGCCTCTTTTGGAGGAAGGAGGATGGTTTCCCAGAGGAGGTGACCTCCCGAATCCAGCCCAGGAACCCCTGGAAGCCTCACATATGTCCCTATATGTCAACCTCTAGGTGGCTGATCCGTCTCTTCCACAAGAAAATTGATTCCTCACTCCGAAAGAACTTGAACAGTAAGGTAAGAAGGGCTGTGTCTTCCCAGCAGCCACAGCAGGAGACTCCTGGGAGCCAAGCACTTCCAGCCTTGGGACTCCTGGGTTCTTGTCCCCGACCCCCTCAGCAGCCCTTACAGCCCTGTGAAGCCTTAAATTCAGCTCCCAAATTTATATGTTAGTGATATTTAGATGTGGGGCCTTTGAGAAGGTATTAGGGTTAAATGAGGTCATGAGGGTGAGGCCCCCGTGAGGACATTAGTGGCTTTCCAAGGGGAAGTAGAGAGACCCTAGCTAGAATGCTTGCTCCTTCCCCAAGTGATGTCCTCTGCCATATTAGGGTACAGCAAGGCCTCTCCAGATGCCAGGCAGATCCTGGCACCATATCCTTAGACTTCCTAGCCTCCAGAACGGTGCCCAAGTGAACCTCTGCTCTTTATAAATCACTGGTCTCAGGTACTGTGCTATAGCAACAGAAAACAGACCAAGACAGTGTGCCTGGACTTCTACCCAAAGGACATGCTCCACTGTGGGGAGCCCTCACTGATCCATCTTCGGTTCTCCCTAGATCTGCAAGACACTAACCAATTCCGTGGACACTGACTTGCAGCGTTACATCGAGACTCTTCCAGGTGAGGTTGGGTGGGGATGGAGGAGAGAAGGGACAGGAGGGGTTGGGGAGGGAGGCCCAGGTGGGGTTGGCTGGGTGTGCCAGGCGGGGGCTTGGGCAGGAAGGAGCAAAGCAGGCTATTTTCGAGTGGCCACTGGCATTGAGCCAGGCCCTTGTGGTGGATCCGGAAGTGAGACAGAAAAGCAGCCACAGCCCCTCACTCATTTGGTAGGAGCCAAACAGTCCGGTACTCTCCTGGCTCCTGAGTCTGAGTGTGTGCAAGGTGCTGGCAGAGCAACTACTCGTGGAGTCGTTCAGCAGCTGGGAGGTTCCGGGGACTGTACCCTCTCTACACCTAACAAAAAGTGGCTTGGGGAAGTACAAGGACTTGCCCAAGGTCACACAGAGTTGCATTCAACCCAGGACTCTCTGTCCTCTTGGTCTTTGTTTTAGCCACGCATCTTGGAGCTGCTGGAAGAAGGAAGGGTTTAAAATGACATTTGTGGGTGTGGAGTGTGGGTTCGTTTCCTCCAACAGGAGTCCAGGAGATCTTCCTGGAGGAGGTGGGACAGAGCCAGAGCTGCAGTCTCAGCCCAGTCTCAGGGATGTTGTCATGGAAGGCATTTCATTCTCCATCTTCTTTGTTTCTAGTGACATCCAGAATAGACAAGGTGGCGGGGATTGACTATAGTCTGGTTGCTCCTCCGAGAGCCACAGCTGACAGCCTGGACTTGCAGCTGAAGGTGAGGCTCACACCTCTGCCTCAGACCCAGAGCTCCCCACTGGCCTCCAAAACCAACCTCACAGGGCCTCACGCCCTCTCTGCCTCACACCTGCCCCTCGCTCCCCACCTCCAGCCTGGCCTACCTGCTGTTCCCGACAACCCCTGGGCCTCTGTTGACCAGGGCTTTGCATGTGCGCTGCTCTCTGCTCAGGGCCCCCCACTCGGACATCCACACTGCCCTCCCCTGCTTCCTTCCGCTCTCTGCTCAGACAGGCCCTCGCCAGAGACGCCTGCCCAGACCACACACCACACACCCATTTCAGTGATACAACACAGCAAAGACTCAAACGACACATAATTACACCGAGGCTCCTGCCTCCGGGTGACACTGATGTCTCAGCCCCCAAAGTCCCAGATTCTAAGTTTTCACACACACATGGATGAAAACCCATCTAGATTTTGCTGAGGATCTGTTTGCATGGATGGCTGTGCACCATCTTTCTGCTTGTGTTTCTCACCTAATGATGTGTGTTGAAGATGGCTTCAGACCAGGAAATAGGTCCCTCATTATTTTTAAGAGTTGCATGTATTCCATAGTATGGGTGTCATGTTCATTAATTTTAAATGATATGATTCAAAGGTACAGGGAATATTACACACCCAGGTACCCACTACCAGGAATTAAGAAATGTTACCATTTTGGCATATTTGCTTCTGATTTTAAAACTTTTTTTAAAAGTAAAACATTGTGGAAACAACTTCAGAGGCCCCCTGGGGTACCTCCTCCCCACCTACCTTCCCACTCCTCCCAAGCTGTGTCTCCTCACTCCTTCTCCTGGCCTCCTTCCTCTCCCCCCACCCTTCTTCTTGTACTGGGGATTGAACTGAGGGCCTTCACTCTGAGCTATATCCTAGTCCTTTTTTTATTTTGAGACAGGGTCTCACTGAGTTGCCCAGTTTGTGCTTGATCTTAGGATGCCCCTGCCTCAGCCTCTTCTGCAGAGTGCTAGGATTAGCATGTGTCCTTGTTGATGCTTTCATACTTTGTATGGTCCTTTAAACTTTACATATGTGGTATCCTATCATAGGTATCCACGTATCAATTTGCTTTTGTAAGCACAACATCATATTTTGGCATGTTGTCCGACTGCTCATTAGAAACATAATAAATACACACACACACACACACACACACACACACACACACACACGGCCTATAAACACTCACAGAACACCACAGTATCACTTTAGAACACACACAGCACTCAAAAGTTTAGCTCTTTTCCATTCTCCCAACTGGACAGAGGAAACAACACACAGGGTCTTGGCTGGGCTCCGTGCTGTCAGCGAGGTGCAGGCTGAGCCACCAGGGTGGCCAGGAGTGTGCCCTGGACTGCAAGGGCCCAGGTTCAGGGCCTGGCTCTGCTACTTACCAGCTGTATGACTTTGGGTGGGCCCCTTCGTCTCCCGTGCCTCGGTGTCCCTTCCTGAACAGCGAGGGCTTGGCAGAGAAGTGCCCTTGGTAACATCACCCAGAAGGCTAGTGACGCTGTTAGCAATTTATGGTTATCAGTTTTTCGTTTGAGTCGGTCTGGGGTCCTCAACTGGCTTCCCCTGGGGTGGAGATGCTGAATTCTGATTCCTGAAGGTTCCCCCGGCTCACTCTGTTGCCTCTCTTCCCCCAGGGGGAGTTTTTCACTCAGGCAGGCCGCAGCACACCTCCCTTTGAGCCTTCGGTGATGGCGATTCCCCCTGACCACGACCGCATGATGTACCTGGCCATCTCCGACTACTTCTTCAACACAGCCGGGCTTGTGTATCAGCAAGCCGGGGTCCTGAAATGGGTACTTACTAACCACACGGTAAGGTCCAGCTAGGGGCACACACCGTTCTAGAGCCAAGAGTCGGGCAGGCCTGAGTTGAACGCTGGTCCCACCCCTTTCTAGGCCAGTGACCCAGAGGCAGTCATTCAGCCTGTGGGAACCTCCGTCTCCTCATTTCCTCCTCCAGAGGGCGCCATGAGGATGAAGTGAGGCAGCGGTGCCCAAGAGGCAGAGCAGGGCCGGCCTGTGGGAAGCCATGAGCCTGCACTCACCTGTCAGGCTGTAATCCAGCCTCAGCCTCGCCTCTCCATCCTCCTCGGCAGCCTCATTGTCTATCACATGTTCATGGCTGCTACCCATTCTGGGCCTCAGTTTACCCATCTGTATAGTGAAGAAACAACCCTCCTCCTGGAGTCTAGGTACGACCAGATCCCCAGGGGATCTGGCCCCGTGTAGAGGCGAATCCGAGATTCTCCTCTGTGTGGGCCACCCGCGTGGAGCTGCAGAGGCCACCTGTTCAGACGGAGCTCGCTCTGTCCGGCGTGTGCCTCAGCGTTCAGAGGCAGGGCCCGGGCTCACCGTGAGGAGGAGGCCTGGAGCAGCCCTGATGGGGGCGTGGCGTGGAGGCGGGCTAACTGCGGCACGGCGTCCTGTGATTGGCTTGCAGCAGATGGGGGTGGGGTTTCTGGGGCAGGCTTCATTGGCCACGCCCACTCCTCCTGGTCTAGGGCTGCAGAGGTTGAAGGGATGTAGCCTGTTGTGTACAGTCGCGTCATCCGGTGACATGTTCAGTCTCTCACGCCAAGGAGCGTTTCCCTCCACCTCCTAATCTACAGGATTCTTTTTTCTTCTCTTTCTACAGCTGCCAAAGGGATCCAAATTCAGGTTGACCACCGATTTCCTTGGAAAATTCCTGCCCCAGGTGGGAACAGGCTCCTGGGAGGACTGGGCTGTGTCAGGGGAGGGGCAGCAGGGGGCCCCGGGGCCGACGGAGGGCAAAGGCGGCCTCCGGGGACTCATCCATCCCGCACGTGTCCACTGTGTGCCTCCGCCCGTGCCAGGACCTGGCAAGAGACCATATGGCCGCCTTAGTTACATGAGTCAGTGACGCAGGACACCAAGAGGTGGGTGCCATCGCTTTAGACAAGGGGCACAGGGCAGGCTTCAACCATAGTGCCCTCAGCTGTGTGGGTGAAACAACGGGCACTCATTCTCCTGGGTTCTAGAGACCGGAAGACCAAGGATATGATTCCAGCGAGGGCTGGCCTCTGGCCTTGTAGGTTGCTACCTCGCTGTGTCCTCACATGGCCTTTCCTTGGTGTGGGGCCAGTACAGAGAGCTGTGGTGTCTCTTCCTAAAAGGACGCTGATTCCTTCAACTCAGGGCCCCACCCCCATGACCTCATTTAGCCTCAGTCCCTTCGAGGGCCCACCTCCACATGCAGCCACACGGCAGGCTAGGCAGGCTTTAACATGTGGACTTAAGGGGCAGGGGACACAAACATTGCATTTATGACAGTTTCTCTGATGGTGGCAGCTCTAGAAAAATTCTACAGAGAAAAGACCTGGCTAGGGTGGCTGGAGGAGCAGCATTTGCTTCATAATTACATTATTTTACTCAGGCTGGCTTTACCTGGGGAGGATGAAAGGCTGAGAGAGGGGAGGAGGCCACCAAGGCCCTCCTTAGTTCCCCTGGAAGCTACTGCTGTTCTCTGAGGAGGGGGACATTGGAGCTCAGACTGCAAGGAAGGGAAGAGCCAGGCTAGGGAGGGCTGGAGGGACAAGCATTCAGTCAGAAGGAATAGAGAATGCAGAGGGTTTCAGATGGCAAGAAGGCTTGTCACACATGAGGAGTAGGAGACGTTTGGATTTATTCTAAGAGCCGCCATGAAGACGTTTGGATTTATTCTAAGAGCCCCGGGAAGACATTGGAGGTGTCCTGCAGGGAAAGGGCAAGACAGGATTTGAAACCATTTTAATAAAACAACTTCTTTTGTTGACTGCCCCTGCTGGGTGTGTAGGTGTCCCAGATGTTCCCCAACATGGACGTGCAGCTTGTGCTCTCCGTCTCCTCACCGCCACACCTGGTCACGCGGCCCACTGGCCTCGACTTCACCCCTGCCCTGGAGGCCCAGGCCTTTGCTGTCCTGCCCAATGCCTCCCTGGCGTCCCTCTTCCTGCTCGGCCTGGTAAACTCCTCCTGGGTGTGGGCCGGTGGGAGCACTCTCCTTAGAGTCAGGGGACTCAATCCTGGATATGGGACTCAGAGCCCAAGACTGAAGCCACCAAACTCCCACAGGCACACAGCCACCCACAGCCAACCACAGTCTCTTTATTTGTGGTTCAATTATTCATTCTCTCACTTTTTCATTCACTCAATTATTCATTCCTTTGTGGCTTGAAATATATGTACTGTTTCCAATTCATTCACTCAGATCTTTGGCCAGTCAGTTATACATTTGCATATTTCTTCATTCATTCATTCATTCATTCATCCAATTATTAATTCATTCAATTATTCATTAGATTGCTGACTTGAAATAGGCTTTACCTTTTCTGGGTCCTATATGCATTCACTTATTCAATTATTCATGGATTCATTTACTTATATACTTGTTCTCTTGGCCCTTCATTTGTCTATTTGCTCATTTATTCACTCATTATTTATTCATTCATCCATATCTTTACTTATTCCTCCATTTGTGGATTTGTGTAATCCTTCACTTATTCAAGTTCTCATTCCGTTCTTGAATTACCCGTTCATTCATTTAATCACCCCATCACCGCAGGTATTTGGTGGCACCAACAGTGGCCTCTGGGAGCGGGTCAGGATTCTCCTCATGGGGACACTCAGAGGCCCAGTTTCAAGCTGAGACCTGTTAGCCCCACTTTGCAGATCAAATGGGTTCTGAGTGGGTCATTTAAAGTCACAGACTGTGGGAAAGCTGCGGTGGTCACCTTCATTTTCCCTCAATAAGTATTTTCTGAATGGATTCGTGAGTGTCGTGGGAATAGGGTTGCCTGGACTGCAGTCCTCAGATCTGTCCCACATCACCATCCCCAAGTGGTCAGGACCTCAAAAGTGCTCCCAGAAGCCTGGTGACAGTCCAGGACTCCTCAGCAGGCCGTCTCCCTGCTCCGTGGGTGCTGTGGGCCGCCCTTCCAAGGCTTCGAGTAGCTGGCCAGGCTGGTCGCCTGGTCAGGCAGGTCACCGAGGCTGTCGCTTTGCAGAGCATGAACGCACACATGAAGGTCGGCGCCAACTCCGACAGGCTCGTGGGAGAGCTTGCGGTGGACACGTAAGTGGCCTGTGGGGGGGGGGCTGCACAGGTGCCCCTGGAGGCCACAGAGGGACAGGAGCCTTCCCACGTACCAGGCACCGTGTCCTGGCTCTCGTTCACCAGTCACATTTCAGCCTCAGTTTTCAGACAGCAGAACTGAGGCTCAGAGGTGAAGTGACTTGCCCAAGGTCACAGGTGACCTTGTGACTCGACATCTCAGTTTGCCCAGGAGTATCCTGGTTTTAGCACTAAAAGTCCTACGTCCTGCGACACATGTCCGTCCCAGGTGGACACGCAGCAGGGAAATGCCAGCTGAGGACCCACCCACGCTGAGCACAAGTGTCCAGCGCCCTGTGTCCCTGGCTTTCCTTGGCACCAGGAAATCCCACCTCAGCCTCTGACCCCTCCTCAGACTTCAGGCCTGGTCCTCTACTAGGAGTCTCTGGGATCCATGTGACCCAGGTTTGAGTCCCAGCACTGGAGGGTGTGGTCAGAAGGGTGGGCTCTGACAGGAGGCTACCTGCATTTGAAAAGCAAAACTCCAATCTCCGTTTCCTCAGCCTAGAAACCAGCCCAGTAAGTATTCTCCTGCCAGTGTGAGGATTAAGTGAGCTATTAATATGTGCTGAAGTGCTTGGAATACTTCACAGGCTGTAGCAAGCACTCAATAAACAAGAGGAAAAGAGGGACACATAGAGAAAGAGAAATACGGAGACAGAGACAGAGAGAGAGACTTGGACAGAGGTACTGAGAGCCAAGGAGGGTAGGTGGGAGGGGGGAGACTTGGAGAGAGATAGAAAGAGCAAGAGAGATTGAGACTGATGGAGAGACACATTAATGGGGAAACAGACAGGAAGGGAGGTGAGGAGGCAGACGGCGATGCGACGACCCCAAAACAGTGTGACCTGGCGTCCCTGCTTCATCATGTTGTGCTGTTTGAGCCGAGTTCCGCCCGTTCCCGCCTCTCTCTGGCGCAGAGCTGTCCTTCTTAACCTTGAGATCAGCCGCTGAGGTTTACATGCTGCTCATTTCTCCTGGCATCACTGTGACAAGTGTTACTGCTTTGGAAACATGTGGCTTTAATTTGCCTTAAAACACCCACAGGCCTCTAATGGAGGAGCCGGGGAGGAGACAGCTGGGCTGTGGCGGAGCAGACTGAAGTGGGCAGGGGCTGAGGGCAGGGGCTGGGACTGCGTGGGGCAGGGTCCTGGGCCACCTGCTCGTGGAAAACAAGGGCAGGTTTTTAAACTCTTAGGAGGTGGCCTTTGGTGTCCAGGAGGCCTGTGAGAAATCCTGCTTTGCTAATTGTTAGCTGTGTGGTCCTGGGCAAGTCGCTTGCCCTCCTTGAGTGTCAGTTTCCTTGTATGTAAAATGGGAGCACAGCGGTCTTTGCCTCTTGGAGTGTTGTAGGAGTCCACCAGGCTAAAACACTCAGCACAGCAGCCTCAATAAACAGCCCTACATTCGCCCCTCTCTCTGAGAGCACTGCTAAAATACCATCAAGGCCACGGCGGGGTGGGGTGTAATGGCTCAGGTGACTGAAAAGTCCAAAGCATCGGGCAAGAGTGGCTCAGGTCCCCAAATGACGTCCTTCGGGTCTGACTCCATCTCTCAGCTCTGCCGTCCTCTGTGCTGGCTTCATCCCCCTGCAGGCTGTCACTGAGCGGTGGCCTCCTGCTTTCCTGGACAGCCCGAGCGCCACAGTCTCAGTATGTCCAACACGAGTCCCAGGATCCCTTGCTGGGCAGCGCGGGTCACAGTCCACGCCTGAAGAGTGGTGTGCAGGGGTGGACTGCGCCCAGAGCCCAGTGTGGGCTCGCCAGCACCCAAAGACAGGCAGCCAGAGGAAGGAAATAGGAAGGACCCTGGGGGGAGACCAGGCCCCGGGCACTCAGACCAGCAGGGCTGCTCCGGTCTCAGTCTCACTCTCCCTGCCGCAGGCTGCTCCTGAAGCTGATACACTCCAACGTGGGCACCTTCCCGGTGAGTCTGAGGCCCTTGGAGGCTTTGTCCTTGCCCTGACCTTGGGGCACCTGTCACTGGCTCATTTGCATGTTGTTTGCCTGTGAATGAGTGGTGGGAGGAGCTTTGTGGGCAGGGAAAATAGAGCTGCGAGCCCTGCTCCGTGCTCACTGACTGTGAAGCCTCAGGCGAGTCACTTCAGGCTTCTGGGGGCGTCAGGCTTCCCCGGCTCAGTCGGTGTGTTGAGGCTTTTCGGTGGGACTAGATATGCAAAGTCTGGTACAAAAAGTCTGCTCAAACAACACGTGTTGCATGAACAAGTTAATGGCTTTATTGAGCAAGTATTGAGTGCTGAATTGTTCCAGGTGTGGGCAACACTGAGCTTTACAAGGTAGTGGGGAGACTGGACGGTAGGAAATGAAGGGCGTTCCCATCATGATCAAAGCTGTGGAGAACAGAACGGGGGCGACACGCTCTGGTTTATACCTTTGTAAAAGACCCAGTGTGTTAGGAGGCATCAGGCCCCCGAGCATGGGGTGGGGCTGGAACACAGCCAGGAAGCAGAAAAGATGGTGGGTTGGAGACAGACTTTGGGAGTCACTTCAGACTGAACTTAGTGGAGACTGGATATGTGTCATGAGGGGAAGGAAGAGCAAGACAACGTCTAAGGATGGGCTATAGCTCAGTGGAGGAGTGCTGGCCTAGCAAAACAGAAAGAGTTCAGGCTGAGCAGCTGGGTGAATGGCAGAGCCACATGCCAAGATGAGGAAGAGCAGGCGGAGAGGCGGGAGCAAGTGTCCACAGTCCAGCTAGACAGCTGCCCTCCCCGGTGAGCCGAGGGGCCGAGAGTCAGGCGTCCTTGTAATTAGCTGCTCAGATCCTCTCAGACACCCACCGTGAAGAGCGCCCAAGCCTCCACATGTCGATCTGTCCCGAGTCTTGCTCCACGTGCCTGACTGTCCCATGGGCTCTGGATGAACTCCACTTTCTGCTGCTCTGGAGGGCATCTCCCCAGATCCCTGAGCCCCCCGAGTTTCCCCCGAGTGAAGTCACTCTGCATGGAGTCAGGCTGTCCACCCTCCCCGCTGAGTGTGAGGAGAATCCGGCCCACACCCTCCATCTGGTAAGACAAAGCAGGCGAGAAGCCACCTCACAGTGTTGTCATGGGTCTCCTGGTGCCCCAGCTTCCTCTGGGCTTCGCTAAGTCGTTAACTAACTTCTGCTTCTGCAGAAAATAAACATATGCACCTCCCAGGATTCAGAGGAAGGAGGACACACAGTGACGAACCCAGGGAATTGTAGCCCAGGGAAGGAAACGCAATTGTTCCAGGACAGAACATACATATTTACAAGTTGTAAACGTCACCACAACTGGCAATCATCTTGACGGTTCCACATTATTTTTGAAAAAATTGTATTACCGCCAAAGCAAAGCACGCGTACCACAGAGCACGCAGAACCTACAGATTTGCCAAACGAAGAAAGTAAAAACCATTCATGTTCTCACCACTTAGTTCATAATTTGGAATGTACACTTCCTGACCTTTTGCTGTGCCTATTCGATTTAAAAAATGGAATTAGGTTATCTCAACAGCCTCCTTTTCCTCATTCAAACATATATCGAGCATATCTCTTTTCAATAATTATATTTCTACCGTATCGTTCTGAAATGTTGCATATTACCTCTAAGCATCACAGTTCCAGCGTTCCCCCCAGTGATCCCCTATTGTTGGACATGTAGGTTGCTCTAAGTTTATTGTTCACATTTAAGTGACAACAAGGACAATACCCTCCAAACATCTCGATTTCTGCCTCCACCCCATATCATTTCCATAAGACACCCACCGGAGCCATGCGCACAGGCCCAAATGACACATTTTCAGGCTTCTGATGGATATGCCCAAACTGCCCTCAGACAGACTGATTCCATCCACCCCCTGACCCCCGCAGTGCTGAGAGGGCGCATTTTTAAACAAACGCTTCCAGATTGAAACACTTTCTGATGACCTTCCCCATCATGACCATAGAGGGGAACTCACCGTTTAGAACATGCCAGCGTGGGGAACCTGGAGCACTAGAGTCACCCAGTGGCCTTGGCCAAGTCGTGGAGTTTCCAGGTGTCACCGGGTCCACCTCCGCTGTTCTCCGGCCTAGGAGGTTGCTGAGGGCGCAGCTGGGAGGGAGGGTGTCACAGGAGCTGGTCCCACGGTGCCATGATGACGCCGTCCCCTTCCCGTCCCCCAGGTGGAGTTGCTGCAGGACGCCATGAACTACATCGTGCCCCTGGTGGTGGTGCCCAAGGTCAACGGTGAGGAGATCCAGGGAATGTGTGATTTTCAGCAGCGGGGCCAGGGGATGGGGTGACGGCCTCCAGCACCAAGTAGCCGCCTCAGTTGAACCTCAGGTGACCTCTGACCTAGAAAGGGGACACAACAGAAAGGGAACTCACCTGGGTAGAATCCAGCCATTATTTCAGGCAGTCCTTACAACAGTCCCACAAGATAGGGGATTATGAGTATCTCTGATCTTCATAGGAGGAAATGAAAGACCAGAAGGTTAAGTGACTTATCTTAGATCACAGAGCAGGTGACAGGGGAGGCTTGGGTCTGGTCCCTGTTCTGGAGTCTTTTTCTAACTCTGGGAAAAGGACAGCAGACAGCTACCCTGGCTGAGCTCGCACAGTCCCCACGATGGCGGAGCCCAAGCAGGCCTGCCCTTAACCTTTGAGCGCCAAGGGGATCAACAGAGGTGTGAACATACAGGTGCATGATTTTGGACATTCAGAAATTAAAATTAAACCAGCAAATTATTAAGTAGACTGTGAACTAGCCTCCTGCCTCGGCACATGTGGCTCCATAATGGCCTGGGAGACAGGTGTGAGAACCTCCAGAGTTCCACGTCACTATTTGGGGGAGGCCACTGCCACCTCTGGCTCCATGCTCAGCATCGAGGGGCATTGTGCACGCATGCAGACCCCCTGTCTACACCATGGCCAGTGGAGCCCCACTCAGGAGGGCGGTCATGGGGAAGGGGGCTGCACAGGTCCTGGAGGTGGGCCTGGGGACAATGAGGGACATAAGGTGGGGTGCAGACTCCAGGGCCACCTTCCTCTTGAGCCTGCATGCCTGAGCCAGCCCTGTCTGGGGGGTCAGCCCCCTCTCTGCTGCTGTCCTCTCACTATCTGTCTCTGCAGAGAGGCTGCAGAGGGGTCTCCCTCTCCCAGTGCCCAAGCGGGTCCAGCTCAACAACCTGATGCTTCGCTCTCACCAGGTGAGTCCCCAGGGTCCCTGTCACCAAATGTCCCATACAGTGCTTACCTATCATGCAACTCTTCCTCTGTGCCCCGCTGTGCATCAGGCACTCTCTACCTTCACAGCAATCCTGAGCTGTGGTGCTATCAGTAAACAGACGGACAGCGAGGGCCAGAAAAGCCACACAGCATCACACCAAGTCCAGACTCTAGGCTGAGGCCCCCGGAATTAACCACCTGCACGCACCCTCCGCAGCACTCCACAAACGTGGACCCTGCTGAGTGACCAAAGCGCCTCTTTAATGAACTGACATGTATGTGTTGCACACCTTCCTTGCATCCAGCATCACGCTGGGCACCGTGGGGTGGAGAACGGGGTCAGTGTTGTGCAGATTTACACACAGAGTGGGACTGTGTGACACTAATGTCCCTCAGCGGGCTGCCTTCTTCTGGAAGTTCCTCTGCCCTCTTCCCTGATTCTCCCCTGGGGCTCTCCTGTCCCCTCGAGACTCCTCCCCAGGCCTCGTCTCTTCCTCTCTGTTGGCTTCCCCAGTCTCTCATAGCCTCCCCAGGCCCTGCCTTGGCATCACCTTGGTGCCACTTCGAGCTCCGAGTCTCTCTAAGCCTCTGCGGTCACTGCCCCTTCAAACCAGCGCGTCCCACAAAAAAACCATCACCCAGTGCCACATCCCTTACATCGGTCCTCAGCTTTCCTGACAACTCGTGGCTCTCGTGCGAAACCCCTGTCACCCCAGTTCGTCAATCTCCCTGACCCCCAGTGACCAGTCAGTCCCCAGTTCTTTAGACCACTTTGCTGAGGGAGCTGAGAGATTGGAGAAAAATAGCAGAGTAAACAGCTGCCACGCTCCTCCCTTTCATCAACTTCCAGCTTGGGCCTCGCGGCACGGTTTCATTTCTTCATGTCTGGAGATTCTGAGTGAAGGGCACAGAGGGGCAAAGGGAAGTGTTTTGCAACTTTGATTGGAACAGGGCGCTCCCTTGAGCTGCTGTGAGGCAGGATGACAGATGAAGCCTTCGCCGTGGTGGGTGGGGGGAGGCCTGCACATCAGAAGAAGAAACAGCTGCCCTAGAAAAAAAGGGAAAAAAAGGAGAAGAAGAAGAAGCTGCTGGCAGATGCCTGGGCATCGCAGTCGCTGACGTGTGGACCCAGCGCGAGGCCCTGCGCGAGTGTCCCCACAGGCTCCTGCCTTTCTGGCAGCCCACAGGCCCCGCCCGGCTCTCCCCTTCCTGACCGGCAGGCTCCTAAAGTTTCCTTCTTAAAAACTCGGCCACTCTGGGAGTCTGAGGCAGGAGTTAGGAGTATTGAACCCAACCTAGACAACTTATTGACTTAGCAAGATCCTGTCTCAAAATAAAAAATAAAAAGGGCCGGAGAGGTAGCTCAGGGCGAAGCCAAAACCCTCCCCCAACAAGAGTGCCTCCAGCTGATGACCACAATCCCTCTCTCGCCAGGACTTCCTGCTGCTTGGAGCAGATGTTCACCTTGCCTAGGTCACCGGGGCTGCACCTGGGGCGGGCACCGTGGCACCTGTTCCTGACGGGCTGTGGGACAGCCTACCGGGAATCCTCACTAGACCGCGCGAGCCTCTCTGAATGCAGATCTGGAAGTGATCTGCACACGGGGAGTTTGTTCATTGGAAAAGTTCACGGTGTACATTTCAGGAATCCTGTGCTGCTTTCAAAGCTAGATTCCACGACGTGTCCTCCAGGAATTGCATTTCAATTGTGATCGTGATATTTCTCTTTGGGCTTCATAAAAAAAAAAAGAAAAAAAGAAAAAAAAGAAAAACCTTTTTCCCTGTGGATTCTGTGTGTGGGTATTTTTTTCTCACTTTGTATCTGTTCATTCTCATCCATTCCATCCTTCCTTGTCTGTAACCAGCCTAGCCCAGTGCCAGTGCACAGTACAACCACAGTCACCTCTTTTTATTTCCATGATTAAGCACTTGGGTTCCCCATACCTCCACTAGCTGCAAGTTCTTTGGGGGGTCTCTGGGTCCAAAATACCTGAGTCCTGTCCTGGGGTACAGCAGAAAAGGTGCAAAGTGAGCGCCCTATTGGGCTGTAGTTCCGCCTGCTGCCACAGGTGTCGCTGTTGAAGATGATCCTGCACAGCCTCTCGCCTCCCTGTGGAGGAAGTTAAGAGTGGGACTGTTGCTCCTAACCCCGCCACACGGTGTCGCCGTTGAGCAGGGCGCCTGCGCAGCCTGTCGGCCACACCGGGTCCAGGCTGGGGGCTAGGGGACAGAGGCCATCCTGGGGTGCACTTAGCGATTCCCCGGTGTTTTCCGAGCCCTGGCTGGAGGCAGATCTCCAGCCCAGAATGTCGGGCTCCTGCTGGATTCTCACGGGGGCTTTGGGCCATCTCCCGGCCTGGGGTGGATGGGGTGGTCAGTCTCACTGAGCTACTTCCGGGGCTCCCTGAGTGTGGATGCTTAGTCTGAGCCCCGGAGGACGACACGCTCAGGGGCTGGAGTAGGCAGCGGGGTTCCGTGGAAGGGCAAGAGTGGAAAGTGTGGGCGCAGGGCAGCAGCCGGTCAGGCTGCTGATGGGGTGGAAAAGCATCTAAAAGGCATTTTTATTTAAAAATGCACGCAGTTAAGTGAACATGATTGATTCCCTGTGAAATGGAGGTCGAGGCTCTGGGGCCGCAGGGGAAGGAGCATCGATCAGAACAGGGGCCAGCACGACACAGGATGGTCTCCTTCAGTCCTCAGTGTGGTCCTCTCCCGAGGTGGGAATTGCTCAGTCCTTTCAGACGGAGTCATTCTCCCCATTCACACAGCTGGCCTGTGCCCGCCTGCCATCAGAGCCCACGTTCTTTCTGCTCCCAGTGCCAGAATTGTGTCAGTCTGAGACGTTGGCGTGTTTGAGGGAGGATGGCTGTGTTCAGTTCTTTAGGTTGGACACTGTAAAAAGGCACACCAGGCTCAGGAAGCGAAAATCTTTATGTTATCCACCAAGGAGCTGCACCTGTTTCTATTTTCCAGAGGCTAGTGGAGCCAGGACCAGAAGAGCAGCAGACAGTGAGGCTGGCAGGAAGAAAGAAAGGGGAAGCCCAGCTTGGGATGAGGTGGGAGGTGGTGAAAGTTCGTTCCAAACTATAAGGGAAACTATCAGAGAGCTTTGAGCAGAGGGTGACGCAATCCGGGCGACATTTTGGAAGGCCCTTGGGCTGTGAGGAGAGCAGCAGTTGAGGGTGGAGACACCCGCCTGCCTGGCCTGCCCACACTCCCTCCCTGCCATTCCCTTTGGCGAAGCCAGCGCCCTCCTACGCCTGCCCTCGGTTCCCCAGAGCCCCTCACGCAGCTTTGTGCACTGTCTCGGGGAAGTGAAGGAATGCACAGTGTTCTGGGACCCGACACTGCCCTGAGCTCGCTCTAATGGGCTGAGCTTGAGGATGGATTAGAGGCTCCGTCCCCAACACTCGCCAGGTGACCCGCCGCATTGCCTGCAAACCCACTGTTTGAGCAGATTCAACTTCCGGCCGCTGATGTGAGCATGGTTTCCCTCCGGGTGTTGAAACGATTCTAAAGTTAGATCGTGGAATTGGTTGCTCAACTTTGTGCTTGTATGAAAACCCTGGACTGCACACTTTAGGTGGGTGAAAGTCATGGCGTGTAAAATATTTGTCGGTGAAGTTATGAAAAGCTGGGCACGGTGGTGCGCACCTGTAATCTCAGCACTGGAGAGGCTGAGGCAGGAGGATCGTGAATTTAGTATATGTGCTGCCGAAGCGAGCAGGAGGAGGATTGTAAATTTAAAGCTGGCCTGGACAAATTAGTGAGTTCAAGATCAGCCTGAACTACTCAAAAGACAAAAACAAATTGTGAAAAAAGTTAAAATAGGAAAAACTAACTCCAGACTGCCTAAAAGCTGGCAGTTCAGCGGCTTCCTGCTGGGTTAAGCATTGTCTTCCTGGGGTTCCCTTTGGAAATGCTGACTTACTAAGTATTAGGGGTACCCTCGGAGGGAAGGGGTGGGGTGGGAAACCAACTGCTAAGTTCCCAGTTTGCCATCTCTTGTGAGTGGCCTGGTGAGCCAGGAGATGTGGTCTCAGACACTTGAGATTCAAACCCCAGGGGTCCGTGTACAGCTGTGTGACCTTGGGCAGCTCACTGGATCCTCTGGTGCTCACTTCCCTCAACTTTGAAGCTGCTCCTTGAGCCGGGAACTCTGCAGGGCAGAAGGTGACAGGACCAATCCCAGGTAGCTATAACAGTCAAGACGCAGCTCTTCCCACACACGGTCACAACTGTGTGGGGCTGGTCACAGCAGTGCTCCCAAAGTCTGCACATCGGTGCACAATCGGTGTTTTAAAATGAGCCTGGAGTTGATCCCAAAGCCACTGTAGGGGATTCCCTGAAATGACCCAGGCTGGGCCTGGCCAGGCATTCAAGCCCTGGCCGGCTGGACTTTGAGCTTGGTGATGAGCTCGTGGTGAGATGGGGCAGCCCCGCTCCCACGCCAGGCTCAGAGCCCAGCTGTGAAGGCCACGGCTCCTTGCTGGGAAGCTTCTATTCTACCGAAAGGTCCTTGAGGGGCCCAGAGCCGTGAAGGCAGAGGATGCCACCAACCTCAGGGGCAGAGAGGGGCAAGGAGAGAGCTGGGCCTCTGAGGCCCTTAGATCCCTCGGGTGGGCATGGCTGTGTCCTCGGGTCAGCCCTGCTCCGGGGGACCTCCTAGCATTCCAGGTAGAAGACACACACCCTCCAAACCACCCCGATCGCCCCTGGGGTCACTGTTTTTATTTTGTAGATCTATCCACCTTGAAGTCTTGCACGTGCACAAGTGTATGTGTCCCGTGTGTGTGTTTGTGACTGTGGATCTGCAGGTGATGGGGCTGCAGGAGGCGCTGCCACAGATGTCAAAGCCCCAACCCCGCGTGCCCTGCAGGGACCCAGAGCCACAGGCCTGAGTAGCCTCATTGTCTGCTCGGGAGTGTGGGCGCCGCCACGGCAGCTGCCCCGAGCGTGGGGGTAAACAGGTTCCTGGGAAGGCCGAGCTCTGAGGTACGCGGGCTCGTTTAGTTCTCTGTTCTCAGAGGAGCATCGAAGCCTGTTAGAAGTGCAGTCTCCACCCCAAAGGAATCTGATGAGCCAGAATTCACGTTTAAAGCACTGGCCTTGTCCCCTGCACTGGGCTGCGCTGGGGGCCACGTGAGGAACACAGTTCCCTCCCTGCAAGGCCAGCAGGCGCAGAGCTGGGACCAGGACTCGGCCCACTGGCTCCAGTCCTTCACTTTTAATGGCTCCATGTTCGTGTCTCAGCGATGCTGTTTACCCTCCCGGACTATCATTCCCTCCTGCCCCAGCAAAGCGTCCATGTGACTTCCCAGATGCGGCGGGATGCCGCCTCCCTCACCAAGTCTTCCTCGGCAGCCCTGGAGGCTTCCAGCACCGTGCGGCTTGCTGAGTGCTTTCAGTTCCATCTTTAGCGGGCTCCTGTCCCGGGTGGCAAAGACCCAAGTATCTAAACCCAGGGCAGACGGGAGCTGTGAGCAAGGGGTGATCAGAGGGACACAGCCACTGCCAGTGGGGAGAGGGAAAGGCGCCCTGACCGCGGGCCTCTTGGCGTGCTGAGCCCAACAGATGAGGAAACTGAGTCACTCGGTGGGGACTTAGGATTCTAACCCAGGCCCCAGAGGGGGTGGACCCAGAGTCCACAAAGTGGAACACAAAGTTCATTTGTCCCCTCAACAATTATTTACTCTGTGCTGCTTGGTCTTCCAGGCACTGTGGACGCCACACGCTGGGCTTCTCGGCCAAGGCGTTTATGGTCAGAACACAGCAGCACTGTCCTTGTTAGAAGACAGAGTCCTTTGTCCTGGCAGCGGGATCGAGTGGCACAGCTGTGGCTTTGCAGACAGGGATGGGCAGCCTGGTAGAAGGAAGGAAGGGCCAGCACTGGGCCGTGCTGCCCTGAGGCCTCTGCTAGGTGCTGGGTGTTGGCAGAAACTACCCAGGAGTGGCCACCATGGGGGTGGAGGCCTGGCCCGGGGCCACGCGGCACCCTGCCTGGGCTGTGCCGAGGCCCAGAGATCACAGCTCTGGGAAAGTCTCACCCCAGCCAAGGCCCCTTCCAGGGACATCCTCAAACTGCCACCAGAGGCAGAGCGACAACTTGTCCCCATGAGGCCCTCCTACTGTCCTCTCCTGCTCTCCGCCCTGCAGGGGTCCTCAAGAGTCACCCGCTCTGCCCTCTCACTTCACAGAGGGACAGCTGAGGCCCAGGGAGGAGACAGGGTCAGCCCAGGGCTCTCAAGGAGCCGTCCCCATGGGCAGGAAGCAGAGCCCCCAGGCACCCGCACACTCATGTGAGGCCTCCTGCTCCTGGCCTCTGTCCTTGCTGTCTCCTTAGCCTGGAGTGGCTCTTCCCATTGCTGGAGTCCCAGCCCAGCATGATTCCTTCCCAGAAAGGCCTTGCCTGGCGTCCCTCATCCCTGGGCTCAACCTTGCTGGGTGACTGTAGCGTATTCCACTTCACCCCTCAGAGCCCTCATTTCTTCATCTGACTATGAGAATAGAATATGACCTCAGAGGGTGGCAGCAGAGAAAAGAGGTGCCTGCGGCTTCACCAACACACTGCACACCGTGGCTTCACCAGCACACCACATCTACACATAGTAGGTGCTCAATAAGTATCAGTTTCCAGGCCAGGGATTTAGCTCAATGGTTAGAGTGCTTCCCTAGCAAGCACAAGGCCCTGAGTTCGATCCCTGGCACCAAAAAACATTTATTGGTTTCCATCTAGTTCCCACTAGTACCACATGACCACAGAATGAGGGAGGCTTAATCTGCCAACTAAGAGTGACCTGGCTGGGAGGGCAGGGGATGGGCAGACCCCAGCCCCAGGGACGAGAGGAACAGGAGGACCATCCTGTGGGGCTTTCTCTGCCGAATGTGAGAAGTTTTGAACTCAATCCCCGCCCTTTGGGTGCTTTCTGTGTGCCATCTTGAAGTCAGTCTGTTACTCAGCCATGCTTGTTCTGAAGCAGGCACGAATGTGGTCCCAGTTCGCAGTGATAGGAACATGAGAGACTCTGTGGGCGTATTTCTAAATGACCACAATTACCAAAAAGCAGAAGTGGCCAATGCCATGCTGGAGAAAGCGCAAGGGACTCTAGGACCCCGGAGAGGAACTTTCTCTAACCCAGGGAGACATAGGGGTGATCAGGGAAGGATCACTGGAGGGGAGCACAGAGCAAAACTCAAACATAGGGAGTGCTGGGGCAAAACTCGTCAAACCAAAGACAATCCCTACTCAAAACTTTGTCTCCCAAAAAGAAACGTTATTATCTTTACTTAGTGCAAATATATGTCCAGAACCACAGCCCAAGAAAATAAAAATGTTAAACACCAACAAGCAAAAAAGGTTTTATTTCATTGTTGCTGTTGTTGTTTGAGACGGCGGAGTCTCACTCTGTAATCCAGGTTGCTTTGAACTCACTATGTAGTCCAGGCTGGCCTTCAACTCCCAATCCTCCCGCCTCAGCCACCCAAGTGCTGGGATTTACAGGTGTGTGCTACCACACCCAACTACAAAAAGATTTTCTTAAACCCCCCATTAGCCAGCCCACCCAACCAGAGACAAGTCTTGATGACACTTTGAGATGTTAGTGCGTGGCAAAGCTGGCTGGGGAAGTGAGCGGGACCTGCTAATTACAAGATCCCAGGACAGCGCCAAACAATTCCCAGGATGCTGTGTGTGGAACTTCTCGAGGAGGCCCACAAGACGCCGACAGTATAAAATAGACAGGACACCACAAAGAACCCCCCTTCATGACTCTTCGCAATAGCTCACCCTGTGTCTCCCAGGCCAGGGTGTACTTTTACTTTTGCTCTTTTTCTCTTTTCCTCTTTTGTTCAGCCCAAGTTCGCTCTGCAGAACCAGTTTCTCCCCTACCCCTTCAACCCTCAATTTTCAGATAAACTCCTGGCACTGTTTTTGGTTTGTCTCATTCAATTCTTTGTTCAAGTCAAGAGGGACATGCAATATGTTTAATTGGCAACATTTCTAAAGGACCTACCCAGTAACAGCCTTGCTAAGTACGTGCCAGCCTGACTTCTGATCAAAGACCTAGAACCTCGCCGCATGAGCCTTTGGAAGCTGATGGCCCACGAGCTCCTTCCTTATCAAGAAACACATTAATCCTGCCGCCTCACTTCAACGGCTGTGCCGTAATTCATGTCACCAGTGCCCCTTTCTGGGACACCCCAGGTTGGGACAGTCCACCTGACTGTGTCCCGAGGCACAGGGGCCTCTTGGAGTGGTAACATATTTGCACACTGATTTAACAATGTACAGAGGGGCAAGGTGCAGAAGGAGGGTTGCTAGGTTACAGGACACACAACTATTTAATTTAGAGTTTTCTTCCTTACTATTGGCTTTCAGGTTGGTTGGTTGGCTTGTCTGTGTTTTGTTTTGTTTCGTTTTCTTGTTCGGGAAATTAAAGTTTAAAGATTTGCCGAGTCGTCTTGCAGAGAATCGTAGCACTGGCAAGGTTGGTGAGAACCCGTTTTCCCACGGGAGGAGCCCAGGTTTCTTTTAAGACAACAGAAACCGACAGCCAAGTACCAAGGTGGAAGAGTCTGGCCGCGGCGGACTTGCGCTTCCCCCCAGCCTGCTTCTTGCTGGTTATGTGATCCTGAGTGAGCACTGTGGCCTCTGGGAGTCTCCCCATCTGTGACACGAGGCCTTCCCAGCCCAGCTTTTAAAACCTGGCTGAAAGAGGCAGAACCTCCACGAATGTGGACTTTTGCGGCAAGGCGAGCAGGGACTGTCACTTGGGACCAGCGCGCCCCACCCCCTCTCCAATCCGAGCAGCAGTAACAGGCTTCTAAGCATGACCCGCGCCGACCGCAACAATGTCGCAAGCAGTTTCTGGTCTCTGTGCCTCCCTTTCCCGCTCCCAGGTGCCCGCCCTCCCCCGGAAGCCACCCCCAGCCCCGGCCTCGACTATTTAAGGGGGCCAGGCCAGCGCATGTGTGATAGTCCCGCTGCCCACCGCGAATCCAGGATGGGGGCCTTGCCCAGGGCCCTGTTGTCCCTCCTCCTGGGGTTGCTGCTCGCATCTGCCCCGGGTGTTCTGGGCTCCAACCCGGGCCTGGTCGCCAGGATCACTGACAAGGGCCTGGCGTACGGTAAGGAGCCACTCTATGGCATCAGCCACTGGGACACAGTGGCGACAGGGATGGCCTTCCGGGCCAGGCGGCTCTGGCTGGGATTCTGGCCTGGTCACTCCCTGCTGTGTGACTCAGGCACGTTACAGTCACCTTAGCTGGGTTCCCACTAGCAGACGGGACAAAGATTTCTTCTCAGTAGTTGATGTGGGCGATGATTCCAGGAGAGGCGCAGGGGAGCAGGCACGTGGGCCGGAGCGCAGCCTGGTCGCTAACCAGCTGCCACCCCAGGGGACCAGAGCCTGAGCAGTTCCCTTAGAGCCCAAAGTCAGAATGGCAGTTACCTCCTGGGGCGGGGGGAGGCCACAGGGCACCACTGCAGGCTGCTGCCCTGCTGGGGTCACATGGGGGTGGAGCAAGCACTCTAACCACTGAGCTAAATCCCCTGCCCCAGCAATTCTGAACTTACTCAGCAAACCTGTACGATTAGATTTAGTGTATGCTATTCCCCAAATTAAAAGAATGTGTTAAAGTGGGACTATTATTTAAAAAGATGCTGAAACAAAGCCCCAGCATTCTCCTGCCTGAGGAGCTAGGGTATCCACACACTCCAAATGTCTCACATTGGTGGAGCCTTGATTGTGTTAGCTGTTAGGTTGTGGGAAGCAACATTCCCTTGGCCAGGCAGAGTTATTAGGAACCCAGAGCGGTTAGGGACAAAAGAGAAATCAGGAAAGGGTTCCAGGGGGAAGGTAAGGTGGACAAGAAGGTAGAATTAGCCAGGGACTGGGCAGTACCCCAGGCAGGGGCCCCTGCTAGACTGAGGGTAACAAGTGGGAAGAGGTGGAAGGGGAGGCTCCATCATCTTTGTCCTCAGTCCTGCTGGGACCGGAAGCCTGGGTCCCTCATAGCTCGGAACAAGCAGCAGGCCGACTACTGCTGTTTGTGTTGCAACCCTAGATCTGGAGGATTTGTCTTTTGTTGCTTTCCACTGCGCACATAAACGTACCTTGTTTATGTAACCAGTCTTCTAAAGCTGGGCGTTTTCCTTTTTTTAATAGTACAGCCCTGCTGTGCTGTTGTGGGCACTCACTCAGCCTGCTGCACGCCCAGCCCGGCTACATGCAGTTGCTATTCTCCTGGGTCCCCTTTTACTTGGCAGTTGTGATGCCCTTTAACCCTCCTGCTCCCTCAAAGAGGAAAATACCATCCTTGCTTTTTGACAGGTGGAGAAAGTGATGTTTGGAGACTGGTTTAAAGTCACTCAGCTAGAACAATGTCGAAGCTAGGATTCCAGTTTCTTCCAGGCAGGCCAGCTGCCAGGGAGGACAGAAAAAAAAGCCCACACACCCAAGTGCACAGCACTCCTTCCCCTTAGAGGTGTTGGCAAAGGTGGCCGAGTCTTCCTTCCTGTGTAAACTGGGCACAAGCGGAAACCCACCCATAATGCAGGCACGGCCCTGATGGTTTCTCATGCTAACTGGCACCAGAGGACCTCAGTGATGGGACCTGTCCCTCATGCTAATAGAAGTTGGCCTCTCTCCCCAGGGCAGGTGGGAGCCACAGAAAGCCTTAGAGCAGGGGAGGAGACAGGCAGACCAAAGTAACCCCCGGCTTTTCCCTGTCCGCAGCGGCCCAGGAGGGGCTGCTCTCTCTGCAGAAGGAGCTGCGGGAGATCACGCTGCCTGACTTCAACGGGGACTTCAAGATTAAGCACGTCGGCCGTGGGAGCTACGAGTTCCACAGGTGGCACACTGCCTTTTCCGGGCCCTGGGGTGGCTGGGGAGGGAGTATGATGGTAAAGCCCCAAGACGGGGTCAGGGAGCTTTTTGGGGCAGAATGCAGGAAGGGTCCCTGAGGAGTTTGGGAGGAAATTTGGGCGAGAACTGAGCAGACAGTATTAACAAGGACCTGCTGGCTGTGTGGCCTGAGCCTCAGTTTGTTTATCTGTAACATGGGGTTGATAGCGCCTCCTTCTTCACACCAATAATAAAGGAGTCAGTCTGGCCATTGCATATAACCTGAAAGAGAAGATAGAAACTTGAAATATAGCCCAAGTATTAGTGCTAAAGTCTGTAAAAGGGGGAGCCAAGGAAGGCTTCCCAGAGGAGGTGGCATTTGAGCGAGTCCTTCAGAGATCACTACAGATAAGCAGCTCATACTTTTTAAAAAATGCCTGACTTGTTTGTTGAAGGGTGGACAGTGGAGCGAGGTCAGTCAGACCCACAGCTTGTTACACCCTTCCTGCTGGCTACCACTGCTTGCTTCATTCATTTCTTCCTCTTTTACTCAATTTGTCAGCAGACATTTAATTGGGCACATATTATGTGCCAAGCAAACACAATGGAATTGGACTTTTCTTTCCCATGGACGGCGCCCCCTGCCTACCTTTCCTGTCTTTCTGAGGCTGCCTCAGTCTTCCCTGAATTTCACACCCCACCTGGGGTGCTGAGGCTTCAGGAAGGAGCTGCAAATGCCAAGGCGTAAGCCTGTGCCTCCCCCATGCCAGGCCCTGTGCCAGCCAGGACCCCAGGATTCACGGGGTCTCATCTTGGCTGTGTGGCTGTGAGCAGTTGTGTCCCTTCCTTGGATTCTGTTTTGCCTCTGTGAAAACGAGAACAGCACTAACCCCTGGGCAAGGTCTAAACGACACCAGGGGTGTGAGTGTGACCCATGGGACCCATGTCTGGCACAGGACAGGTGCTGGGGAAGTGGGGGAATTGGGTTGGCCTAGTCCCCCCTTGTAGGAGAGGGGTGAAAACCAGGAGTGAGGTCCCCGCTGAGGCACAGGCCCCACCAGACGCCTCCTTCCCCATCTTTCTCTGCAGCCTCAATATCCGCAGCTGTGAGCTGGGCGGCTCTGCGATAAAGCCGCTGCCCAGCCATGGCCTGAGTGTCTCCATCGCCGACTCCTCCATCCGCGTGCAGGGCAGGTGGAAGGTGAAGATGCGCAGGTTCCTGTAAGTTGACTCTACTCCTGGGCCCTCAGGTCCTCACTTTGGCCCTCATGTATCCTTCCTGGTGGGTTCCTCCTAGCGCATCACAAAGCCGTATGACAGGCAGAGGGAGCCCCAGCCCAGAGCGGACCAGGGTCAAAGGCCTGGCTCGTGTAGGAGGCTCTGTGTCTCAGCTCTTTTGGGGATGCAGCTGCTGTCTGGGGGATAGTGCGGCTTCCCGCAGAAGCAGACCCCCAGCAGGACTCCTAGTACAGGAACTCTACAGGGAAGTGGCCCAAGAAGAGGGGGCAGGAAGGAAAGGAGGGCAGCTTGGTGGGAGCTGGAGCTGCGAGCCCCCGGTGGATGCTGGGAGACAGTGAGGAGCACCCTTCTGAGTCACCCTGGCTCGGCCCTGTGACCCCTTCTTCCCCGGCCACCAGTCAGGGCAGGCTCAGGGCACCACCCTCCAGCACTCAGACAGTTCTTGGTCCTCAGGAACTCAGAGGCAGGGAGGATTACAGGGAGGATTAGTTTGCTGGGGCCACTATAACAAACAGGCCCCAGCCGGAACAGAAATGTATGATTCTACCAGTTCTGGGGCTGGAAGTCGGTGACCAAGATGTTGGCAGGCCTGGTTTCTTCCGAGGCCTCTCCTGGCTCGCAGATGGCCGCTGCTTGGTGTGTCTTCACACAGTCTTCTGTGCTCCTGAAAGCCTGTGTTTCTCTTCCTGTGTCCTACTCTTGTTTTTTTTCCGGGGCTGGGGATCGAACTCAGGGCCTTATGCTTGCTAGGCAAGCATTCTACCACTGAGCTAAATCACCAGCCCCTGCAATGACATTATTAAAATTAGTTTTACCTCTTTCTTTTCATCTTTTTTAAGTGGCTACTAGAGAGTTTTAAATGATCTGTGTGGCTCACGTTCTGTACGTACAGGCAGTGTTGCTCTGGAAAATGCTCAGTGGGCTGTCACTTCCGTGCCCATTTCTTTCATTTCCATTGTGCCACACTCTTCTGCACTGGCTTTTGTCACTGAATTATTTTTAACGATCTTTTTATAGAAGCTTATGAAGATCTGCCTCTTTTTCTTTTGGTGCCAGGGATCGAACTCAGGGCCTTACACTTACTAGACAAGCACTCTAACCACTGAGCTAAATCCCCAACCCCTGCCTCGTTCTTTTTTATTTTACTTTCTTAGATGCATTTTTATTGAGTTGCAATTCACCTGACATAATATTGGCCATTTTAAAATGGACAATTCAGTCCATTCCCAATATTACACAACCACAACTGGTTCAATAATGTTTCATCACCCCAGGAAAATACTCCATGCCCATTAGACAGTTATTCCCATTTCCCTGCCCTCGGCCACAGGCGATCTCTAACCTGCATTCTGTCTCCATGGAACGACCTACTCTGGATATTTCACATGAATCATACAATATGTGACATGCTGTCTTCCTGCACTTAGCATATCTTCAAGATGCATCCACATTACAGTGTGTGTTAGCTGTAAAGGGGAACTTCATTTCTTTTGATGGATAAGTTTGATCTCATTGTATGAATACATCACATTCTGCCTTGTTGTTTTTAAAGGCTGTATAGCGGAGAAGGTCCACAGCCTGCCGCTACTAGTGGACCTTCAGGTTGTTTTCTTTTTTTCATATTACCCATGATGCTTTAGTGAGTTGTCCTCACTCTCATATCGGGGCAAAAAGAGCCACAAGATAAAGGCTTAGAAGTCAAATTGCCAGGCTAGGCTTGGTGGCACATATCTGTGATCCCAGTACTTGAGAGGCTGAGGCAGGAGGATTGCTGTGAGTTTGAGGCCAGCCTGGACTACATAGCAAGATTCTGTCTCAAAAAAAAAAAAAAAATGAAGTCAAATTGCCAGTCAAAAGAGATGCATGTTGAAATACCACTGGTCTGTGTTTCAGAAAATAGGTACCAGAGTGGTCTCCCAGCCACAGTATCTGGACTGTCTGTTTACCCCTATCTTCACCAGCACTGAGTGTTAAGACTTCAGAAGTTTTCTCAGTTTTATAGGTGAAAACTGGCATGATGGTTATGCTCTTTTTAATAGTTTTTCATATGCTTATCTGCCATTAAGCTTGCTGTCCATAGTTTTGTTTTTAAAAGTTTCTTTTGGATTTTATCTTTCCTTTATTAATTTGGCTCTCTGGCTGTCACACAGTACACTTTTTGTACTTTGCATATTGTATTTTTCCTTCACTAAAGTTTTGATTTTCTATGCCTGCAACTTTATACGCCATTTCCTTTATGACTTATGAGACTTGGATCTTACTAGAAATGCCTCTGCCCATCCCTGACTTTAGATACTCTCCCCAGGGCTTCCTAGATCTTTCATTCATTAATAGATCTTTTTTACTCGTTATTAAGTCCTATGTATTTTGAGGTAAGAACTGAACTTTCTAATCTTCTCCAATCTTCTCCAGGAAAGTACAAGGCTCCTTTGACCTGGGTGTCAAAGGTCTCACCATTACGATTAACCTCCTGCTGGGCAGCGAGCCCTCAGGGAGGCCCACGGTCACGTCCTCCAGCTGCAACAGCTACATCCGGGAAGTGGAGATGGACCTATCTGGGGGCTTTGGGTAAGCCACCAAGGGGACACTGCCGGCTGGACCCTGGTCGCACCCTGGGCCCATCCGGGCCTCAGCCTGGTTTGATGAGCATCAGGATCCGGGTGGGCTGCATGGGCCCTCCATAGGCACTTGGAGATCATTCCTCGGGGGCCCTGGTTGGAATGAACACATGCAGATGCAAGCCAGGAGTGTGAGTGTGTGAGTATGTCATCTCCACAGAAAATAAATAAGTAAACTTTAGAGAATCCACCTCTGTCAGGCAAATTAAAGTTGGCTTTTAGAGAAACACAAAGACTTCCGCCTAATGGCAAGTTTGTAAAAGCATGCAAGTCCATGGTCAAGTTGTTCCATCTCTTCGTGTCTCAGTTCCTTTTATTAGAAAATGTGGATTCTTGAGCCCCTTCTCCCCAATCCACTGAGCTTAGTCAGTGTGTAGCAGGTGGCTGGGAAGCCAGATGCACTGAGCAAGAGCGGGCGGGCGTGCAGGCCTCTGGGGCCTCCCCGCTGCACCTTGTCCAGTGGTAGACGACCAACTATGCTTCCTACGCAGGTGGCTGCTGAAACTCTTCCACGACCAGATTGAGTCCAGGTTCCGAAGGGTGCTGGAGGGCAAGGTAAGAAGGTCCAGGCGGCCCGACATGGGCCGGGCCGGGCAAGGCCGGGCGGAAGTCCTCACAGCGCCCCTGCCGCGGGGCCACCGGGGCTGGTTTGGATGTGCTTAAGGCCACAGCCCCGGGAGGACAAAGCAAACTCCAAGTCCACCCAATTAGAGAGAAAATAGCCAGGTGTTTGGCCAAAGGTAAAACAGTGTTGGAGGAACACAGAGACCCCACCCACCCCCTTGCTAGGCGCTGCTCACTGCCCCACACCGTCCTCACAGTGTTCCCAAAGCGAAGTCCTCCCTCAGGTGCTGCAGAAGCCAGGCAGGTCACTTCCACAGCGTCCGATCCGGGTGGGAGCTGCACTTGATGGGGAGGCAGTAACTGTATATAGCTTTAATTAAAACAAAAATATTTCATGCTAATTTCCAGTTTCTCCCAACACTCTTTTACCCCCCAGATCCCGCTTCTGAAATAGTGCACACTTGGAGCTGTGCTATAAGGAATCTGTGTGGGGAGACAGTGAGGGAAGAAGAAAAGGGAAACACACCTACTCTCTCTCCAACGTTCCATCTCAACCTCTAGTCTGGCTTTTGAGCGCCCCCTCGTGGTGAAAGTGGTATTAGCATGCAGATCCCACAGTGTAGCAAACTGTGCGCTTTTCTGGTTCTGAGGTCCGAGTGAATTTGAGAAATGTGCCAGACTCCTACTTAGATGCCCTGTTGCCATATTGCTGTGCTGACTCACACTCCCTTTTTGATTCTGGTGATAATAATGATCAATAATACTATATAACAATAGTAAAACTTCACAATTATAATTATCACAGTAGTAAAGTACTGTAAGAGTTATTGCTTTAGTAAATTAAAATAATTAATGAAGAACACACCACTGCATAACTATTGCTTTTTGTAAAATAACAGCTGCTATCCCTAAGCCGGTCCTTCAGCCAGGCTCAGTGAGCTCTTTGTGCTAAGAGCCTCACTGGACCTGACCTCAAGCTTCGAGCAGGTGCACGCTCCTCAGCTGACAGAGGAGGCTCTAGGAATGGGGCGACTTGCTCAGCGTCACCTGGATGCGAGAGGCAAGACCAGGATCAGGCCCTTCTCAATAAGGAGATGTGCAGCCCCTTATCCCAAAGACCTCGTGTGTCTTGGGAGTGTCAGAGATCTTGCCTCCCCTGGTCCCTGAGGGCCCTCAGAGTCCCCTTCTAGGCTCTCTCCCAAAAGCCTGGCATGAGACCTTGCTAACCCCTCTCAGGGTGAGCTATGGCTTCTGAGCAGAGGGCTAAGCATATCTGGGGGATAAATACTGTCTTGTTCTCCTCCTCCCTCCAAACCCTGGGAAGTACTTGGCCTTGCCACTGTATCCTGTGGAAGAGGACCACAAAACAGAGATTCTGCAAAGGTCACATGGCCAGTGGGGGCCAAGCAGGGTTTGATCCCAGCCTTGTTCAACTCTGCACCCCTAACCAAACCGTGCCCCTTCCTCCCCAGGAGACCCTACTGTGCATCGGGGACTGAGCCCCCTATGCCTCCCACCCCGATCTGTCAGTCTCTGAAGGAGTTCAGGGACTTTGGGGTGGTCTGAAGGAAGAGCCAGAAGGGAACGATCCTAGGTGAGGCAGCGAGGGGTTCCCTAGCGATCGCCTGCGAATGCTCCTTCCCACCCCTTTCTTTGCTCTCCGGCAGCTCCTCACTGCAGACCTCCCCTCGCAGAACTGGGAGCAGCTGCAGAGGGAGGGAAAGATACAGGCCCTCACTGCCCAGCCCCGGCACCACCCTTCCCACCATCCGGTGCCGACTGATGCCCACTCACCCTTAAGATAGCCCTTAAAATGTTGTCTCTTTTGAGCAGCCATCTGCAGTCCCGCGCTAGGCCAGTGTCCCCACAGCCCTGTCCTCCATGTGTACCTGGGGTTGTTGTCATCAGCGATAACTGGTTAATTAAGAAGTTAAACTGAGGGCTCTCTCATATACACATAAACAAAGAAAACATTTATATGCAAACCCGAGTGTTTTAAGATAAAGTAAATGCAACCAAGATACATCATGTACAGGTACAAAATAACTGTGATGAATGTGATCATTATGTATACAATGTACCAATACATGTTCTTGGTTAAAAAAAAAAAAGGTAAAGTAAATGCAAATTCTTTTGCCATCTTTTGACATAGGATACAGAACTACTCTTTGGAAATGGCCCTTTGGCTGGCATTGCACTTGGCTTTCTTACCTGTACACTGATCTGCCACAAATTCTGCTTCTTTAGCCACAATGAGAATTTAATGCCGCTGCAAAGCCATCCCAGTGCAGAAGACGTCTCGATTTTTATAAGTTTTTTTCTCTTAAGCTTTTATGTTGTCCTATCCAGATTTAACTGCATTTTTTAGCATCTTGCCTTTCTAGAATATTTATCTTCGATTTCCTCAGAAATAACTCTTTCCTCAGCCATATTTCATTGGTTTATGTCATAAATTATCCAATGATCACAATAGCAAATACAGAAAACAGGTTTGGAAACATATATTTCCTTCTCTCGAGAAGCACACAGCTCTGCGGGTGGCAATAAATCCTGTGTAAGTAGCTTACAGATGTGACCATTCTGTCTTCCGTGGGCGCCAGCGGGAACGGGGCACATTGTGAATCCAGCCAACCTGTTCATCGACGACCATTAGGACGCTTATGTCCCTCTGCTTTCGTGCGCGTGACTATTTCTAGTTACTACTTAGTCCTCTGTTGATCTCTGACTTCGGAGAGGCGAGAGCATCCCAAGGAAAGTGTCTTTAATGGTGCGGTTTCCTGTATTGCCTGCAGTCTGTGTCCCTCACCAGGCCCAGGTGCCCAGCCTCGGCATCGACTTTAGAAGTCTATTGGAGTCCACACCGGGGCCTTTCTTAAATCATTTCTATTTCTTTGGTGCCTTTTGCACGATAAGCACTTGTCAATACTCGTAGAATCGATGATCCTTGAGACAACAGGTGAAATAGTTCTAAAGTGGTTATCGCTATACCGGACAGAAGCTGAAAAGCTCACTCAGCCTTTCTCCTCCTATTGTCTTCCTCAGATTTGCGAAATGGTCCAGAAATCAGTGGCCTCTGACCTGCAACCGTATTTCCAAACCCTGCCAGGTAAGGTGCCCCGCCCACCCAGGGACACTTTAGTTCCATTCATTTTTATGACAGCATATGTGGACTTTATAAAACATTAAATGGGACAGATGGATAGACAGTAACACCTTGAAAATCCATTTTTCTGGGTTGGGGATGTCATGTAATGGTAGAACAGTTGTCTAGCGTATATGAGGCCCTGGGTTCAATCTCAGCACAATAATCTCTTTTCTCCCCAACTTTTCTTCCAGGAGGTAAGCTCTGTTTAGGGTGTATGTTTTCTTTGCATGTACAAACGTAAATCTACATAAGCATATGGCTATACGTTCTTATAAGTATTCTTTTTATTCATGAATGTATGCATAATTATGAATATGTATCTATTAGTACACACAGTACACATACTTTTTTGGCCTGTAGTTCTTTTTAGATTTATGTATCTTGAAAAAAAAATAAATTTACGTATCTTGGAAAACCCTCTAGATCAGCACAAATAAAGCAAAGTCATTTTAGAAAAATTTTTATCGACGCGCATTTATAGAGAAATGTACTCAAATCTTAAGTGTGCAGCTTGAAGAATTTTTGAACGCCGAGCTCATGTATGGAACCAGCTCCCAGATCAAAGCAGAGCGCGATCAGCTTCCAGAGCCTCTTTGGGTCCTCTTCAGTCATTACCTGGTCTCAAGGGCAACCACTATCCCGGCTTTTACCAGCAGAAGTGGGTTTCGCACTTGATACATGAATTTTAAGCCTTTTTCCAAATGCCGGAAGCTTTCTTTGTTCATCTTTAAGGCATGAGGCCGTTCACACTGTTCATTCATTCTCCCTGCTGTGTAGTATGCGCCGAGCGATGCCCTCCCGTTCGGCATCCACTGTACTGTGGAAGATCATGGGGTAGTTTCTACCGTACCCCATTCTGAGTTGTGCCACTATGAATGTCCCAGTACCGATGGCACTTAGGAGTGAAACTACATGCACATGTGGTGTGTTGTAGGTCCTTCCAAAGAGTTTTCTGGAATGGCGTTGGTCACAAATCTCACTGGTTCATAGCTGTGTGATATTCCATTCTGTGGATGTGTCTTCATCCAATACACCCAGCTAAGGGACATTTCTGGTCTTGCAGCCTTTGTTATTGCCCTCAGGGCTACGGGAAGGAACTCACACTTCCTCCTTCGCCCATACATCTAAGTGAGTCTGCAGAGTATCCATTTACAAGTGGTGTCCCTGGATCCAGGGCACACACGTAAAGTTTGGAGGGACAGCAGCTGACAAACTGTCTGAGATGTTCTCTGTGTGCTGGTCCCCAGGCCCCCATGCAGTACAGACAGTCCCTTTACCCGAGGCCCACTCCTCCTCCATCTGCCCAGTGCCGTGTCTGGCCCCTAATCTTGTCCCCACCCTGATTCTCAGTCACAGCAAAGATTGACCGCTTCCTGGATGTTGACTACAGTTTAATCGAGGCCCCTCGGGCAGCAGCCCAGATGCTGGATGTGATGTTTAAGGTGAGGGCCCCGGAGGGGGGCCAGGGTGGCATTGCCCCTGGGTCGGCCCACTCCTGGGCCACCTGTCCCAGAACATCAGATATGTCCTCACCTCCCCATGGTTCCTGCTGTGTCAAGGGCAGGGCGATCCGGGGCAGGGGAGGCAGTGTTCCCAGATCCTCGAGATGGGGCTGGTGTCTCACCTCCTTCAGCTCTTAAAAGTGCCCTTCCTCCTCCCCTCCACCTGTGTGCCCTGCAGGGAGGTCCGACACAGCTGGCCCAGGCCGGGGGACAGAAGGGTTGGCCAGCCCGTCCTGTGGGCTCATGAACCAAAGCTTCTGGGGGCTTTGCAATAAGCGACACTCGGCCCCAAGGAAACCTCCCGAGGGGTGGAGTTAAGTCTCCACCCCTCACCCTCCACCAGCTACGCTGGTGCCACCACAGCTCCAACGTCCAGCCCCGCGACAGACTTCCAAAAGTCCAACTGGATCCTATTTCTCCCTCCAGGGTGAAATTTTCTATCATAATCACCGCTCCCCGGTTGCTCTTCTTCCTCCGGCCTTGAGCCTTCCTGAAGATCACAGCCGAATGGTCTACTTTGCCATCTCCGATTATGTCTTCAACACGGCTAGCCTGGTCTACCACCAGGCCGGGTACATGAACTTCTCCTTCACAGACGACATGGTGAGGACAGGCAAATAGTGCCCTGCGGCGACAATGTGACTGACCCTTCCTTCCACTTTTCCTTCCCACCCTTATTTACCTCACTAAAATAGTAATTAAACTAAGAAAAAAATCAAGACCAACGAAAATAAATAAGTGGTACAGCTTCCCTTT
>PVJO010014776.1:0-44977 GCA_004026905.1 Hystrix cristata | reverse complement strand
TGCTCAAGAAATGGAAAATTCTTGGTTACATGAAACCTTTAGAGCAATTTCCTGCCACAATACTATATAATTTTCAAGTTATCCTACTTTTACTTGTGCGTAGGGGAGAGATACCAGATACTTTTCAAATAGACAATTTTGATATGGAGAAAGGATGGAAGAGCTGAAAACATTGATTTAATCAAGTGAAAATAGGAAAGCATGTGTAAAGCAGATGGTCATACACAGAAAGAAATGGCATTCATTGAGTGTGAACATCAATATATTGAGTAAATAATCTTCTAGTCATTTTAATATTTACATATATCATTGAATGTCTTTAGTGAGAAAATATCCATAAGAATATAATATATGAACTGATTTTTGTACCCACGAACTTAGTTAACCTTGTTGTTTAATGATATATCTCCCTGGTAAATTGCCATTTTCACATCTCTAAACTGGGTAGAGTATTATTGGCGAACACTGATTATCCTGTGAAGACAAACTATGAAGTAATTTTGGAGTATCAGAATTTCAATTTGTTGTTTTGTATCATTAGGCTTATTTTAAATTTAGTCATCTTTCTTCACAGTGTCATTTATGCTAAACACTTACTTAGGTGTCAGCCCATAAAAGTATCAAGAGAGGGGAGGAGGAGAGCAAGGAGGAAAATTGGATGAAAAAGGAATTAAAATGTGTTATGTGCATGTACCAGCTCCACAGGAAGAGTGTGAACATTGTGTACTGCAAACATGTACTAATGAAACAAGTAGATATGTGAATGTCATATAAATAATGGGTTGGGACTAAAGATTTAAATTCTTCATAAAGAAGTATTTATATTATTGTACCTATAGATATTATAGAAAATGATATTTGACATTTAAAACTAAGTTTCCGAGAATATTATTTTGCCTCAGTACTTTACACAGTGGTTCTATGTTCTGGATGCTTATAAAAAATGACTAACAATGGCAGAAGGAAGTTTAAAGAAAAGAAACCAATAGGAAAGCATGTACTGTTTTTTGAAGCTCTTAGTTCAATCTAACGTACAATCAGGAACAAAAGTAGTCCCAAACTGTTGCATAAAGGAATGCTCAGGTATCTGTAGTGCTATTATTCTAAGAAAAATTTCTTCACTGTAAAATTAACTTAGTTTCCTATATTTTTGTACTTTATATCACACATGGTCAGTCTTCTGTCACATTAAAAGATACCATTACGTTCCATCATCCCAATTCACCTGTCACTGATTCAGGTTGATTCCATATCTCATACTTCCTAATTGAATTTTACACACAGTGGAGAAATAGATTACCAACACTAACTCTTTTCCATGACAACATTCATGAGTATAAGAATGTGTTTACTAAACACCCTCGTATTAACAATGTACTTTTACATTTTTATTAACAATAAACAAGTAGGTATTTGATGTAAAAATGGATGGATTTCCTTCAATAGCTACTAAAAATACATAAAAAGAGGAGAAAAATCACCTATCAAGGGTTTTGACTTTTAAGTGGAACATTGCCCTTAGCCTCATGTAACTCTAAGTAATTCGTGTAACTTCAATAAAAGCATTTTAAAAATCCGTTACATTTTTTAACATGTATATGTTGGGGACTTTAAATGACTATTCTGCTCAAGAATAGTCTTCTCCTTCTCATGCTTACATTGTGTTTTCTTCTTGAGTGCTTTTTTTTTTTCTTTTTGAGGTGCTTCCTCTTAAGCTCAATCATTTTTACTTTGAAAACAATTTACTCACCTGCTAATAATTTATATAAGGTTAATTTGTACAGGGTACTGTACTGGCATGCACTTAAGTATTGTCTATCAAAGCAAAAATACTCTCATTCAGAGCAGAATCTCCCTGATTAACATATGCACACACATACTGACTAATGTGTCTCCATATTACACACACAAAAACGTGTATCAATATTTTAAACAGGAAGCACTGCAAAAGGGAAACAATCTAGGTAAATTTGCATTGCTTCTGAACAGACTCTTTTTTCACATAAATTGTCATCTAAAAATTACGTTTTCTTTGCACATCTGCATTCTGAAAGACGAAAGCACCGGAATCAGATAAGAAGGAATCAGTAGAAGGTCTTCACAATAACCCACGAGTGAAGCAGTAAATTCCGTGACTGAATGGCTGCAGTATTAATCATGAAAATAACATATATACAAAAGGATTTAATTATTTACAAAATCTAATTGTTAACTGACCATCATTAGTTGTTATAGCTAAGATTATGAAACACTTTTCGTTAAACTGTTCCTATGATTTTAAATTATGTTTTAAAATATTGTCTGTGTGTGCACATAATCAAACTTAAGGATTTACTGATAACATGTAGATTAAACAGCCTGTCTCGGCAATATAGAAAGAAAGCAATAGAAAGCTAGTACTTAACACACAAAATAAAGTAATTCTTACCTAATTGAAAACAAGCCCCCTTTATGCTCTATCAATATTCTATGTATTTCACAGAGTACTTAAGTATCTAGGTTATACATGCATGTTTTCTATTACGTTTCATCATATACTTACAAAATAAAAATTCTCAAGTTATATAATATTTGTATATTCTCCACATTAAATACTTTCTTCTGGAAATATTTCTTTTGCTGAGTTTCTATACTCCAGTACTCAGATTTTTTGAAATGATAAGGAAAAATTTCCTTGAATATGCCATTGGTAGAAATACTATTTCTGACTGAAATCCCTGGTATTAAAACTAAATGTATGAAATAAAATAGATATCAAAATTGTACTTTACAGTATTAAAGTAGAAAAATAGATATGACTAATCTGGCCATTAGACTCCCACTCAATTGTTATACAACAGAATTCAAAATGAGAATTTCATAACAGTTACTTTTCTAACACAATTAAGTTCATGAACATGAATTTAAATGGAATTAATATCTACTACTCCATATATTTTAAGTAGGGGTGGATTTAAGTGAATATAAATGCTAACATATCAATTTGAAATAAAATAATGAAAGACAATTGTCTCTAAGACCCCAAATCATTACCAAATAATATTTCTTTTTATATCTTTTGACTGTATGTAAAATATGTCTTTCTGGAGCATGAGAAGTGAGCTGTTCAAGGCATGAGTTTCAGATAACTTCCTTTACTTCAAGAAGGAGAAATTAAAGTGAGAAGGTTGGAAGTGTGACATTGAAACTAGAAGACAAGGAAATCCAAAGCTGAGAATTTCAGGTGGCATAATGTCTCGACATATTAACTTCAGAGTGATCCAGCCCACATGATGGTAGTTGTAGCAGAATTCATGTTAGCTTCCAAAAAATGAAAATTTAGGTTGAAAAAGTGAGTATTTCAAAAAGAGACAGTTTAATTTTTTGTATTAGATTACATAAATGTATCAGGAAATTAATTCATAGTATACATTTATATGCCTATGACTTCCATTAATTAGAAATAATTTTCCAGTACGCTGAATTGTCTCAAGGAAACAAAATCCATCACTAAACTATTTTCACATCCACACATAAAGATATTTTTACTTTTACACTCATACACACACATGCTCACACACGTGCACTCACACACCTTACTCAGAGATAAAATGCAGCCCATCAGATGACTGTTCACACATATACAGGGTCATAAACACAAACATACATACATTCTAAAGACTTTTGTTAGCTAAACTCAAGGGACATTATTGGGCTAAGTAAAAAAATCTCATACATGGTATTCAGCCTAAAGTGTATTTACTGGCAAATAATTTATAAATAGTATTTAAGGTACTTGAATATTTATATGAAAATGTTATTCATATTCCAAGTTCAGGATCATGAAAGTTTAATAGAGAATTAAATGAAGATCTAAAATAGTAAAATATACATTATAATCATCACGTAAAAAGATTTATGTATATAGTTTAATTCGGTTTTCAAAACCTATACTAATGCATGCAAAGAAAAATTATAAATATTATTTTATTAAAATGATATCATTACATATATTTGAGTGGAATCTGGTGATTTTTATATAAATATTTTGATGAATAGATATTTATTATTACATAGGAACATTTTCTTCAAATTTCTTGGAAGAAAATTGCATATGCAATTAAAGTCAATCGAATAAAATATAAATTTTAAAAAGCTAAATATTATTATAAGTAATTACTTAGGTAAAATATTTGAATGCATTTTCTTCTCCTTCCAGCTCTAAGAACTCCTAAGCTGGCTTCATAACTGTGTCTGAGAAAAAATGAGATTGTTATTAGCAAATGCTAATTTTATATCAATATGTATTAGTATCTGTTACTAAGATATATCCTAATTTGTAAGCTAGTGCTGAAATGTTGAAAGGATATGTAATGTAAGCCAATGATAAATATGTGATTTAGATCTAAGATGCCATTTTCAAACACTTCGCTTTCCTTTAATATAAATGCACCACTGACTGTCTGAAATACACAAGTGTAGTGTGTTTTGTAAATCAGTTATCATTATATTGGCAATTTCTTACATTTTGCATCCTCTCATCTTCATCACTAACTCAGAAAAATTTGTATATATATTCAGGGACCATAAATATTTTTCACTTAAACTGTATGAAAATATTTATTCTATTATTTACCTAAACTTGGTTATTGATGTTTAAATAGCAATATAATTCTTTAATAGTGTGTATTTATGTTTATTTATTTATTTATTTATTTTTTTTTGTGTTTATGTTTTAAGCAAACTTGGTTTTATCCATAAGTGATTCAGGGTAAGGCAATGTGTTATTATAATCACTCTTCTTTAGTTTTTATTTTATTTTGGGGAGGGTGCCGGGAATCAAACTCAGGGACTTGCACTTGCTAGGCAAGCACTTAACCACTCAGCTAAATCCCCATCCTCTCCCTCTTATTTCAATTATCACAGTTAATTCAAAGAAAAGAGCCTCTTCTTTCAAAAAACAACGCTATCATCTTTGTTTTGTTTTGCTTTGTTTTACTCATACATTGCTTGTAATATAGGAGAAATATAACTTCCAACCTGCTAGATGTCAGATGTGTGAAGTCTTTGTCCCCTGAAATCAAAGAACGAATACCAAGGGAAAACGGAGGCCAAGAGTAGGAGCTGTTTATTGGGAGATAGCTCCCTTCTGAGAGATAGGAGGGGTCCTGGAAGTGGGTTGCCACCGAGGCCCTTCGTCAGGAATAATTTATACAGTAAAATCATAACGTGGGTACAATCATAGGTCAAACTACAATCAACCTATAGGATTTCAAGTATAACAACTCAGGTAATATTGACCCAATAGGGAAATGAGCCACGTGGCAACGGTACAGGGAAATAACAAAAGCATTTTGGGAAGGGATGAGTCTGGGTGCTCTGGTCACCCACCTGCTTGACTGATGTCTATCTGGACTTTAATGGACAAGGTGATACAAGTCCCAGTACAGTCTCAAGTTATTGTTTATCCCTCAGGATATATATTCATACATTTTTTTATATTGATTCTGTTCCCAAAGAGATCCTTAACAAGTATAAGGTAATCAACAAATACAAACTAACAGGATATAATCTTATACTTCTGTCACAGGTCCATTGAAAACTTTAGTAACTGGGGAAGTTATGGACAGGTATTTCTTATGCAAACTATTCTCTATGGAGAGACTGAAAATAATAACACAAATTAGGATTCAGTCGTTTTTCTTTATTGGTAACATTTCATGGTCCTCTCTAGAGTTCATGTATATGATACTGTAGGTGCTTAATAAAAGCTTTCCATTTATAGCTGATGCTGCTTTCCTGTTCTGCCAAAAACATTATCTTTTTTTCTTTTCTATTATAGCTCCTGCAATATTTTGTCTATATTGTCTCACTTCAAAATTCTCAAGAGTTAATGTAAAACTATTCGCCTTTACTACATGCTACCGAAAGGTGCATTTTATAGAAATCTTTTAGATTTTTAAGTATACATTACTATGAAATGGAGTGTTGCAGTCATTTACTAGATGACAAGAGAAATCAGGAACTTTCAACCGAAACTATGGAAGAGCTTCCAAATCTTTTTCATTGTAATTTATACCAGTCACTTAAATAACCTCCGGATCAACATTAAATTTGGGTATTCTATTGAGCTGTCTCTATGTACTAGGTTATTCTCTAAGAGCTTTCCATAAACCAATTTATTCAAATTTTTACAGAGTCTCTGATTAAACAAAGAGTACACGACTATCATTTCCCTAAATAATAGACATAAAAACCAGGAAATGAGAACATAAGCAAATTTCCCAAGTTTGCATGCAAGATTAGATCACTGAGGGAGACTAGATTTGAACCTATGAAGTATCCTTCCCAGATGAACTCAGATCCACGGTTCTCTGATATACTACGTTATAGGAAATTATTTTGCATTGTGGTATTCTGACAATATATTGACTAAGGGAAACTATATTGGTATGTTTTTCTCTTTATCTCATCTATATAATTGTTCTTTACTTTAGAACCATTGTGTACGTACTGTTGATCCTTTACCCATTAACAGTTCCACATTTTTCATTTTCCCTTTAATGCTTCCCCTGTGACTGATTTGTATAATACCCTATCACTATGCACTATAACATCAAAATGTAGCCGAAAAATATATTGCTTTTAATACATTTTAAATGATTAAGTTGATAACATTATCTCACTTTTCACCATTTTAATTAATTCTGATGTCAACTGACAATACATGAATTCATGTGGAATAAACACATGTTCCTAAGAATAGTCTCAAAAACACTGATTTCAATTTCACATTATAAACATACTTACTTCATGTTGGTAATAACCTACTAATTAAAAGCATCATTGATAATGACCAGTTTCTTTCCTTAATCTGTTTACAGTATCTGAAATTTGGTTCTAATGATAGCCAGGTAGATAGGAGAGTACATCAATGAGATATATATATAGATGTAGGTATAGATATAGATTTAGATAGATATATAGATCTATTACAAAAACATATAATGAACATTATGTTAAATATGCTTTTTTTCCTTTATAATTGAAACTGAATAAAGATAAAACTCAGATGATTTCAAATGCATTTTTATTCTTTGAAATATACTAAAAGCAAAACAGAATTTACAATGGAGTGACATTACACATTCATGTAAAATCTCACATTTTGAGCACTGAACAAAGTATCTATTTCTTTTTGACTCTAAGTGTAGGTATTTGTAGAATGGCAAATTTCTCCCTTGCTTACCAACAAGATATATCCCAATCTTATTTTCTGACCTAGTTGTTTAGAATCTTATGCAAGACCATACATTTTGAGCTCTTTCAGTAGCAGCATGGGTTATTGGGGCTTTAGCCCAGTGGTTAGAGTGCCCTGAGTTCAATCCCCGGCACCAAGAAAAACCAAAAAAAAAAAAAAAAAAATAGCAACATGAATTTAAGTAAATGTAATATCAATACATAATTTAGGAAAAAATACAATGACTCTAATGCATATCTGATTCAATAATTGAATATGTCACCCATACTCAGTTCCATTCCTGTCACATGGAAACTGTTAGAAAGTTTAAAAATGTACAATCTAATAAAGAAATATTGACACTGTGCTAAGTATATAGGTTAAACGACTATACTACCTCAAACATTAGATGCAAAATAAGCTCAGTAGGTTATTGCTGACACTTTCAGATGTTTTCAGTATTTTATAGAGTTTCTATTTTATTCCAGCAAATTTTAGTTAAATGTCTATATTACTTATGTCTGAGATTTCACAATATACATATATATCTATACAGACAAAAATTAATTTTAATTCAAAATAACAGCTATTTAAATTTAACTGATGCATTAAAAACATACAATTGTACATATTAATAGGTTACCATGTAGTTGTAATGTACGTATGCACTGTACAATATTTAAGTTTAATAATATTTAAGTCCTCAAAAACTCATTTCTTTAAGAAAATGTTTTTAAAGCATGTGAATAGTTTTCTTGATGCAAACAGTAAAGATCTTTTCTTCTCATTATTTAAGATTATTATCTATAGTCACCATATTCTAATATAACATATCAGAAGTTCTTATTCTTGTTTACCTATGACTTAGTATCCACTGATCAATTTAAATAAATTTTAAAGATCAGAAAATATCTGCTATATTTAAAGCATAGGATGATAAAATTTTTATAATATATAAGTAAAAACTTAAACACCAGGACGAAAAAAGAAGATAAGTTTTAGTTTTAATAAATATTTTCAAGTCATTACTATTTATATAAAACCTATTTATGAATAATTATTTCCATAGTTTTTAATCTTCTATGAATGCACACATATTTTATCACATAGTTTTAAATGGTTGGATACAGAATGAGAGTTTTGCTGGGTGTGGTGGCAACACCTGTAATCCCAAAACTCGGGAGACTGAGGCAGGAGGACTGCTCATGGAGTGTAGACTCTAAGAAAAATAAGTAATAATGTTAGAGAATATTTAAAAAATACTGTTGAAGTTTTTAACGTGTGTATTCTGTTCTATGCAATTAGCTGAAGCCTCTTCTCAGAACAACATAATCCAAGGAGTAGGAGAAAATTCCTAAATATGTTTCAGGACAGAAATGATAAAGAAAACATGAACTAAAAATGTAATTACTTAAAGAAGACAGAAAGCAAAATTAAAGGAAAAATACTCAACACAGAGGAAAATACTACATTAATGATAAATGAGTGAAAATCAGCAAGGGATATAATTGTAATTGCTAACAGAGAAATTAAAACTCACGGGCAACAGAAATGAAACTCTTCTATGATTCAGGGCATCTCTGGCTTGATTCTTGACTCATGTGTTCATTCCTGAATTTCTGTTTCCTCTCTCTAAAGGGAGAGAGTTCTCTCCCTGAACCCTTGACTCTTAGGGAGTGTTAAGTCTAGCATTTTGTAGTTTTGCATATTTCCACTTGCACTGTGAAGCTTTGCACCAGAAACAGGAGAAGAACATGCCCAAAGGCAGGATCTGATCGCCCAAGCTACCCACTCAGTCACCAGGCAGCTCATAGCAGCACTAAAGTAAATTCTGTCTGTTGTTCTGCAAAGGGGAAGGGGATGGAAAGAGAGAAGGGGGTGGGCAGAGTGCAGGAGAACTGATGAAAAAAGATTTAAAATGTGTTGTGTTCCTGGACCAACTCTACAGGAAGAATGTAATCATTATATACTGCAAGCATGTACTAATTAAAATAATAAATACAAATAAATAGTAATAATAATAAATACAAATAAAAAATAAAATATTCTGTTGAGTTTTAACAAGTGCTTTAATATAAAGATAGAAAACAAAAATCATTGAAATGACAATATAACAAAGAAGAATGTGTAAAGGAAAAATATGATCAGTGATAAGAACAGTGTGCCTAAATTACAGAACTTAATACAAAGAACACAAATATAACCCAGAACTATAACATAAAAAGAAAACATTACCCTGAAATAAAGTTAGCACTAAATGTAAGGATTCAGTGTGGATGTGTAAGATGATAATTATTGTAAAATAATAAAGAGATGGGTGTGAGAGTCCTGCAGCAAACACACCGTGAGCAGCATATAAAATAGTTTGGGTATTGAGTGTGCAATTTAGTCTCATCTAAATTATCAAAATTATAGAATAAAAAAAAAAACTTAAAATCACAAGAAGAATGATTCAAATAATCCAAGAAGAATGAAAATCAAACTGCCATTATACTTCTTTTAAATTTTATTTATTTTTTGATTCTCTGAGAAAATAAAACAAAATTTCATGAGAAAGTAGTAAGAGAATAATAATAGCTAATACACAGTATATCATTATCTTTTAAGTTGTTACACAGAGACAGGAAAGATCCTCCCTTACGAAGAAGAAACAAACAGATAATAGCACAAAACTTTCTTTTCTATGAGCTAAAGGACACTAGTAGTTCCTGAAAGCAACTCAATTCTTTTCAATGAGCTACAGGAAACTAGTAGTTCCTGAAAGTGCCAGAAACTACAGACTAATGTTTATAAAGTTCTTAAAAAAAAAAAAAAAGACAATAAAAAATATATGCCCCATCGGAACATCAAGCTGTAAGAATGATGATTAAACTCTGGAATACATCGCTTATAAGTATTTCCTTAGGGAAAACCTGCTGTTGAGAAAACACAGCCGAATAAGAAAATATTAACAATCCAGGAATAGTAAAACCTCGGTAAATGATTTTTCAGAAGTTTAACTTGATTTATGTATTTCTGTACATTTATTGAAAATAAATGGATCTCTGTAGAAATTATGGTAAAGGTATAGAATATAAACGTTATAAATTTTAATAACATAGATTACTAATATAAATATTTAAGGGAAATTAGAAAGAAATGTGGGGGCATCTGTGTCCTCATTTTTCTTCGCATTTGTGTTTGCATCCATCTAAAACTGGAACAATTTTTAAAAAATATAACATCCCACATCTTATTGTATTTAGTATCTCTTCTCTTAACCTGGAAGTGATGATACTTTAAAAGAGCACAATATTCTTAGGGTTTAAAATGAATATTTAGATGTTTAATACATTTTTACAATTACTCCATTAGTCTTTTTCATTGTCCTAAATTAATTTTTATCCCAAGTTTTCTTTCACACAATGTACTTTTTGTACTATAGCTTGATCTAGAGAATTGCTACTCGGGGGCAAATCAATGTAAAATTTTACTTTCTTGTATAATTAAACTTTTGAATTTTATTGAATATATTTGTTTCTCTAATAGGAAAGTTAAAAAAGTAAAATTGTCTTTAAAAATATTTATAGTACTATATGTATGTTAATTTGAAATTTATGATGATTAATTCTGAATAATCTAATTTTTAGTATTTTTTCTTTTAGAATTTATAATTTTTATTGCCTATATTCTCTGTAGTAAATATGTTTTTACATAAACTGTATACTTTGAACAACACTCAAAAAAGAAATAATTACAGATATTATTTAGTCAATTAAGAAAGACTGAGCACACAGTGATGTTTAACAGAGGACTCAGGTTCAGAATTTTATGAATCAGAATGTCAAACAGAACATTTGAAGAAAGAGAGTTAAACACCTGTGAGTGCTTTAAGAAAATGGGCATCTGAAATTAATAAACATTTCTCAGTTGAGTAAATAAAAATGGCAAATAAATACATGAAAAAGTGTTCAACATCACTGGTCATTCGAGAGAAGCAAATCAAAATGTTAAGATTCCCTCTCAGTCCAGAAAGAACAGCTATTATCAAGAAATCAACTAATAACAAGTGCTGGCGGGGCTGCAGGGAAAAAGGAACCCTCCTCCTTGTTGGTGGGAATGTAGACTGGTCCAGCCACTGTGGAAATCAGTGTGGAGACTCCTCAAAAAACTACAACTAGAGATTCCATTTGACCCGGCTATTCTTCTGCTTGGTATCTTCCCAGAAGAACTGAAAACCTCATACCACAGCGATGTATGCACAACCATGTTCTTAGCAACATAATTTGTAATAACTAAGTCTTGGAAACAACCCAAATGCTCAACAACTAAGGAATGGCTAAAGAAGATGTGGTTTTTCTACACAATGGAGTGCTACTCTGCCATAAAACAGGATAAAGTAGAGACATTTGTAGGTAAATGGATGCACCTTGAGAACATACTCTGAAGTGAAATAAATCAGACACTCATGAGTACAACATGGGATTGTTTCTCTGATCTGAGAAACCATAATTGTAAATAAGGACAAAGAGCTATAATAAGTAATATACAAATGGAAGATAATATTCAAAAGAGAGGAGAACTAGACAGGGAGAAGGGGGAAAAGAAGGAAGGGGAAAAGAAAAGTAAGGGGAAAATGGAAAAATGTAAATTAATCTGCTGTAAATTGGGAAGGGTGGGGAAATAGAAGCGGGGAGTAGGGAAGGGGTGGAACCAAGATACATCATGTACAGGTACAAAATAACCATGATAAATGTGATCATTATGTATACAAGGTACCAATACATGTTTTTGGGAAAAAAATGTATTATATACAGTTAGGTAGGTGTTAACAGGCAGTCTAAGAGCGCTCAGGCCCTTGAAGCAGTCAGTGCAGAAGACGAAACGCAACAAAATTGTAGCCGGAGGCGAATTTGAAGAGAGCCAGGGCTGCAGTCCTCCCTAGAGATTAATAGCTGCTTAAAGTTGTACTGGACTTTGTACCACACAGTCCACTGAGCCTAGAGAATGCATCAAACACAGACGGGAGACCAGAGCACCTTAGCCATACTCCCATTCCTTTCTAAGAATGCCTCTGTTCTTTCTACATTACAAGTTATGGATATGCCTCATTGATATGACCTTTCTATGTGTGTTTCTTTCCTATTGGATCAATATTAACTAAGCTACACTTGTAATCCTATAGGTTGATTGTAGCTTGACCCATAGCTACCCAAGTTTGATTTTGCTCTATAAAATACCCTTGACAAAGAGCCTTGGACACAACTCCTTTTCCAGACTTCTCCTGTCTCTCAGGAGCGTTCTCTCCATAAACCTTCCTAACTCTGCACCTCCTTTGACCTTGAGTCCATTCTTTGCTATCAGGAGACCCGAACTTGACACATTTGATATCTAACAAGTTGGGAGTTACTTCCTTGGGACATTAGGATTTTGGTGTATATTGTCTTCAAAACACTTCATAATTAAACAGAAATATAAAATCATTCTGTCCTTAAACTTCTTATAAATAGTTAATACGACTTAGATGTTTGGCCTAGAGAAACTCACTGAATTCACTAAAAAACATGAAGAGCATCCCCTGACTCTGATGGGAGGGGAGTGATGGGTTTCCCTGCAGTGTGGAGCCTCAGTGCGAGCTTGCCCGGTGACTCCATGGAAGACAGCCCGTATTCATTGATAAGTTTCAGACACTTCCTTCAACTCAGGTTAGCTTTGAGTGGTCAGCAGACCTGGACCTCTCCACAAGCTACTGCACAAGACTTTGCTTAGAATTACATTACAGTTCACCGTCTGCTCATCCTACTTCACGCTCCTCAATGGTGCAGGATCGGGGAATATTCTCCTAACAAATTTCAAATTCACATCTATTCACTATAAGATGTTTCCTGAGGAGCCTAACCTATAGTTGTTAGTGCCACGGTCATTCTAGGAAGTTTGCTGTAAAATGCAGTCTTGAATCTGTATGGCTGATAATTGTGAAGCAGTGTGGTCCCTGTTATAACAGAAACATCCGACTTTTGTTACGCTGCCCTGGCTTACTTGTTAAAACTTTTACCAGAGGAATAGTAAAGCTCAAAGGATAACTAATCACCAAATGGATTGAATACTGAAAGCTAGAGAACCTCCAGGACAAAACAGACACATTCTTACAATCAGAGGGCAAAACAGTTTAAAGTAATGTGCGTGATTTAATTACAAATTTAGAGAAATCCAAAAAGGCTGACTTTTCAACCGTGCCAGTCTGCTACACAAAGGACAGTGCCATTTAATCAGGAGAAATAAGAACTTGAGAATGGAACAGGGCATGTGAGTTGGTGAATGTGGAAAATGTTAATCGTGATGCTCCACTAGTTGCTTTGCATCAACAGAAGGGGTCTACTCTTCTTCATCACAATTGAGAAATCACTTCTCCACTCATACTTAAAAAAAACACAGAGGTCTTTACTCGCAAGGCAATAGAGTCTGTCTTATCATTTCTCCTGGACAATAGATTAGATCATAACAAAATCCAAGTTTAATTTTTCTTTTTTTTCTCATAGAAGAGGAACTAATAATAAGCCAAAGGAGCTGCGTGACTTATGAAACACATTCACTTGCAAAGAACTGAGAGGATATACATGGGGCTGGATCCTAAGAATCCTCGAGTCAAAGAGGACAGAAAATAAAAATTGTATAACAGAGTTTATTTATACGGGAGTGCTTTATTTTGACAGGATTTAAAACTCTTAGCAGAGACATGCAAGTTTTACTAAACCCGAGTGGCTTTTGGAAGATTAGTGTCTACAGCCATACCACCCTGAACGTGCCCGATCTTGTCCAGAAGACTGATAAATGTCAGGGTTCGCACAATGTGATTTATAATGATTATAATTTGCATGGAAAATTTTGGAAAGAGAGATCATAAGACGTGGAGTTGTGGCTATATTAGCACTACATTATTCTTAGAAAATCCACGTGCTGCCTATATTCTATGGCATGGTAAATTTATCAAAACAATAAGAGTTCACTAATGAGAGGGTCATCAGATTGTTTGGGTTCAGAAATGGCTATCTTTTCCAGGCAAGAGTTGGTTTTAAGTGTTGCCATGATTGTCCTGGACATCCTGATACTATTAAACTTAATAAGAGTTTAAAACATAGAAGCCAAGTGACATTCAAATATCATAATAGAGTAGATACAATTTATATAATAGGCAGTAAGGTCTCTATAATATTCAGGAGATGTTTGACCTGTCATAAAACTAAGGGCTAGTGTAGAATTGAGGAGAACCATAATTTGAGGGAACTAACCAAGTATCACTTAATTTATATAATCAAAAGAAAATAAATGATGGATGATGAACGGGCCGAGAAAAGCCACTCTAAGGAAAAGTGGTAATTTACTTTCTAATTTCTAAACATGGGCCAGTTTTAGATCCCCACTGACTAAAGGAAAGGCTACTTTTTTCCCAAGAATGTATGACTAATAAAAATGATTACAGTACAAAGACAATTAAGAAGCCGGATAAAAGAATCCAGGTTAATGACTGTACAGCAAGTTGTTCTCAAGGGATAAAAGAGATTCTTGTTGCAAGCTAAAGGATTGACTTGTGCGAGCACAGATCCAGTGTATATGAGCCTCCAGGCCCCCACATTGCCAGATAATGTAAAGTTTGCTTTACTGACAAAGGAATAACACATCACCGACATGCCCAATAGATACTGCCAAAGAGACAGAACGAAAGACCTCCCAGGAGGAACTTTGCCAGCATGTTATTATACTCTGCAGAAGGGAACTCACAGTCAATGTGGAAGCTTTGTGATAGTTCCAGAAGTGTGGTCATGATACAAACATGTTAGTAGTAAGAAGTCTAAGTTTCTGTTTGACATACAGTGTTTGCTGATAATCACAGATATTCTCCGACAGGCTGAATCCCAGAGACGAGCCAGAGAGAAAAATAAATTTTGTAGAATAATACTTCAACGTTAGCTTTCAGATAGCTGTAAGACTTCATCAGTGCTTCAGTGAGGAGAGACTGGTAATGAGAAATGCTTTGTGCTTATAGAGAGAGAGCAAACTATGCTGGAAACCTCAGTCTCATCAAAAAGTGAACGTCCTTAAGTGAGACAGAAGCCTCACTTTTGAAATGTGATGATAATACATCCTGGTAGAAGACATTTTTGAATGCCTGCACAACATTTACTCATCCCTACTAGTTTTCTAACATGTATTTATGAAGAACATATTTCTACCATTTCTGTCTTAATACCTTTTCTTGCCCTAGTGTCACATAATGCGGGACTTGCTGAATAAATACCGAAGCTTTCCTTCCATTTGTATTTTTTGGTAAGATTTTGTGAAGGACTGTTAGTACAAAAGCCCAGTCACTTCAGGGTTTTGCTTTTCATGATTTCTGCAATCGACTACAGTCCAAATGTATTACACAGAAAATGCAGGAATAAATAATTCACAAACTTCAAATTGCACACTACCCCACACGGCCTGATGCCGTCTCCTGCTGGTTCACATTGTCCCACCCAGGACACGACTCGTCTCTGTGCGGCTTGTGCACACCTACCCTTCAGTCATTTAATGGCCATCTAGATTAGCAGATCACCTGAGGAGACACTGTAGTGTTTCTGCACAAGTAAGACTTATTTCACTTAATTCTCCCAATATTTATTCTACCTTATGGTTATTCTTAATCTCTTAGTATGCTTCATTCATAAATTAAGCCTTATTTTAGGTATGTATGTTCATACTACCACTTTAGATATGCACTAGGGGTCTTGGGATATATTTCTTGTAAATAATGAATAACAACTATTTTTGCTTTTAAATCATTTTGTAGAATTTACCAGTAAAGCAATATGTGCCCAGGCTTTCTTTTGGAAAGTTTTGAAATGACTAATTCAACCTTGTTGCCACAAACAAGTTTGTTCAAATTTTTATTTTTCTCTTGAGTCAATTTCAGTAGTTTTCATCTCTCCAGGGATTTTTAATTAATTTTGGGTTGTCTGCCTGGGTGGTACAAAATTATTTATGGTATTTTCTCCCTTTCAAAATCAAAACTGTACTATTCTGGAAATTAGACCTTCCTCAAGCTTTATTCTTGCTGCTGCTCATTGTTTTTATGTTGCTATTATAGTTATCACTGTGGTTCCCGGGACTAATTCAGTAACGTTGATACTCTTGTCAGATTTGGCTAATGAAATCTGCATTCAACCAACAATTTTTCAGAAATTTTCTTAAATTCCCAGATAATATATCTGTTAGCTTTTGCTGAGAGACTGTGTGAGTATCAGGGATACTTCAAAGCTTTGGCATTTTACTATTCTGTCTTTCCTTTACTTTTAGCTCATGAAGAACTTCGAGTCTATCAGTAATGAGACACTGGGGTTTCATTCAAGGCTCTCTGGCTATGCACCTAGCTTGGCGTATGTGACCATCTAGACATCCAGAAATACTGTACGTCAGAGCTTTTCATTAGCTCTGTGGACACAGCATTCTCGACTTTCTTTTTCATTTTATTGTGGCTAGTAACTGAGTCCTGCCACTGTTAATCCTGCCTTACCAGGCATGATGTTTAAGAGTATGTCATACAGAGTTCCTGCAGATAGTTTTTCCTACTTAGCAGATTCTGAGTTAGACCACATCAAAATAGCAACAACAAAACAAAACTATTACTGAAGCGTTCGAGGGAGCTTCTAGGCAGGCAAGATACAAAAAAGATTATTTAGACGGTTTGGGGTTGGTCACAAACCTGTTGTGGCTTCTCCAGTGGTCACAGTTCTTCACGGCCACATCCCTTCAAAACTGCTGGTTTTCCAGTGCAGCACAGAACTGTGGAAAGTGACATGAAACGAAGCAAGTTAAAATGCCAGAAGGTCACTGTTACTATCGACAATTATTGAAATCGCTGTTAAGATGATATCCAGCCATTTTCTTAAATGAATATTTCTCACCTTGTTGCCAGCATTTGTTTAATTTCCAGAATTCTTAAAGATTTGTTTTTGGCAACACCTACCAGTGCCCAACTGTGTTGTAAAGGACAGAATTCGGGAAGATTTTTACTCTGTCAATATAGAGATTCTTTTCACACACATCTTCTCCAAATCTTTTGATACAAATATGCACTCTGTGACTTCTTAATTATCAATAATGAAGGCAACTCTAAATGTGCTCATTAAATAAGAAAAAAACTATTATATATGAACATTTAAGTATTTTAAAGGTAGTAGTAAGCTAAGCACCCACACTTACTGCAATAAAAATTATCCACATTAATATTTATAAAGTAAAATTATTTAGCAAACAGGCACATGACATGCTTGAAAATCTGTGACTCCTGGTCGCTGAAAAGGAATGGATCAATTTTAAGAGTTGGCAACAAGAAAAGATTTAAATATACGTGAAGGAAACATATCAAATTTTTAAAATATTAGCATACACTGCATTTGCTAAATATTTTCCCCACATGCTATTTAGAGTTCAAAATCATCACTCATCTAAGTCAGGATATGCTTAGGATATCAGTTTTGTCACTCAAAGCACTGGATTATCCATGATAGTTATCACAACGAGAAGTAACAACATCATCTTTGGTGTTTTTGCTAGTTCATGTGCTTATTTTATTATGTTGCATTATTTTTCACTGTGCATGGGAAAGGTAATAGAGTAACACAATTTTTTAATTGCTTAATGCTCAGAATGTTTTTTAGGACTTCCTAGATATTGTTCAGAACTTAACATGTATTTGTAATTCAGAATCTATTCCTAAAATGATAATATTACCTTGATCGTGAATCATGGGATAGTTCTCTATTCTTCACCTCTCTTCTTGGAAATACTGTTTTCAGGTCCATATATTACCAGAGCCTTTGATCAGAGCATATTTTAATATGATAAATGTGAAACATGCAAAATATACATGAATAAAATTGAGCATTGTGTACATGTGGTGTCTTAAAAGTAATGGCACACTTATCACATAAGTGAATAGACAATGAAAGGTAAAACAAGAAGGGAAAAATAGCAATATATTCCAGAAAGCAATATACAACATAATCTTGTCTTCTCAAAGAAGCTCCACTTGTGTTAAAAGGAGAACATTCACACATGTTATGTTAAAAGCAAAAACATGCATGCAGCCAGTAGTGATTTGGAAATATAAGTCACATTAAATGTTTTCAGTTGTATGAATAGAGACTTAGAAGCAATTATGCCATTATTTTACAGTTCTACTAGATTCACTAAAGTGCACATGTGTACATACACGCACAGATGTGTTTTGTAAGGTAGACGTGTTATGTCAGTGGATACCCAGGAAATATTTCAAATGTCAGATTACCTTAATAGTGGGAATTCACTGTATTTTTAAGTATATTAGTTTTGTTACTTTATAACAATTGAGCCTTAAAGAAATAATTGTTATTTTAGTAATTGTATGGTATCTTCTTGTTACTTTCTCTTTAAAATATGATTAATACCTTCATTTGAAAATGTAAAACATGAAAATAAGAAATTGCATACACAAAAATTTGTTAAAAACTAATTGAAACTAATACTTGCTTATTTATGAGCAGGCATTTTTGTCTCTTTCATGTAAAAATATTTTCCATCAATATTGGAATTTTTCTATAACCTTATACGTGTACATATGTAGTTTGTATCGTAGGAGTTAATATTCTTATCGGCAAAATTCAAATTCTATGATACAGAGAACAGTATTGACTAAATCAGGATAAAATGACAAAATTTGTGTAGACACGAGCATAAAATTTAAATTTAAATAACCATTAGTCAATTGAAAACAAAGTTGTAATCACAGACACAGAATTTTTCGGTCTATATTTGAGACAAACCACCTGGGTTATTTCAATAGTATTGATAATGGTTCAGGTATTTTCAATATTTAATGCATAGCTTACGGGTTTTCAACAAATTATAGTTCTAGAAACAGTCTTGACATTTACATAATCTGCTGAAAGAATTTACTCACATTTTGTGGACTGACAGAATTTTAAAATGTATAAAATCATAAAAAAGGCTTTTAAAGAAATCTATAAACCAGCTAAATTTAAGGTCGGTTCATAACTAGTACATGAGATATTTTATGACGTTTAATTCTTACAGTACACTAAAGTCTTTGAGTTTTACGGTAAATTCCTCTTTTTTTTTTTTTTTTTTCCAAGTAATTTTCAGCATGACAAACTGAGAGATGCTCAGATCTCACCGGGCTCAACATTCATCTTGTTCCCTGCCCTGTGGGGCTGATTTGAACATAAAGATCACATGGCTTTAAATAGAATTGCACAGAAGGCCACATGAAGTGAAAGAAAAGGAAGAAAAAAGATTCATGCACATTCTGCACATGGCATTTCAAAGGGAAGCATTTTTATCAAGCAATTATTTTTACTGCAATATCTTTTCTAATGAAAATATAATTTCATAGGCTGAACATTTACAGTTGAGTTTCTAAATTTGTAATCATTCCAAGTCTATGTGGCTTAATCATCCTAATTTATAGGGGCAGATAGACACATATAGATTGAATCACTTAAATTGATTATTTTCTTTATTATTATGGCATAATGTAAGGATATTAGACAAGCTTAACATAATGTCCAATGCCTTTGAATAGAAGCAGATTTATTTTCTAAAGAACTTATTTCTTTTTAATGTCATTTTTTTACTAGATTGCTGTTTTATGGCATCTTTTAAACATACTAGTTTGGTCATAGACCTCTAATTCATATTATGTTGATTTTATACAGACATAGAAAGAAGTCTGGTTAATCCACGATAAATTTAATTCTTGGCAGATGAATAGAGACCACTTCCCATTTGATTTCTCTAATGACTTACTGGAATTTTCCTGTAAAAGAAGAACATCTTTTTTCTTTTTTTTTTTACTTTGACTTGAGATTGATATATTAGAAATACAAGTTAAATGTGAAAGTCTATTTCAATGATTTAGGTAAAAATTAGAAAGATAATTGTTATGTTGATTTAGAAGAATGAATACATTAGTCTACTGTTTTTTCTCTAACAGTAAATAATTGAAAGGGGAAGACTATGTTTACACGAAACTTAATCCAAAATAACATGCAATTACCCCTTCCCCCCAACAGTTTCCTCTTGAAATTGTCCCTGTATTCAATTTTCTCCTCATGCTGCTTTCTTGAATTATTCGTTCTATAAATACATTGTTACTGCTGTTTACTTAGGTTCACTATTTTGCATTACTTATTACCTTTCTTTTTTATGATTAAACTATAATTTTATTACTTTATATTTTTGTAGGGGAGAGATCTTATATGGATGGGTTCCTTATTTAAAACTGAAGGACCAGTAGGGCTGTGTTACTTCTTTCTGACAGCTCCAGAGGAGATGCCTTTCTGGCGTCTCCAGCTTCTAAAGGCTGATCACATTCATATCGGGGCCTCTTTATTCCTTCTGCAAAGGAAGCAACACGACTTGTTTTTTCATTATATTTCATTCTTGTGACCATCAATTTTCTGCTTATTTATGTCCATTTTTCTTTTAAATATGTTTATTTATTACATATCTAAGGGCTACAACATTATGTTTTAGTATACACGTTGAAATAATTACTACAAATTAATGCTTCCAACACCTCATTTAGTTACTTTTTTGTGGCAAAATCTCTTAAAATACACTCTTAACAAATTTTCAGTATATGACATGACATTATGAACCATTATCTTCATGTTTTACATTAGGTCTGTAAATTAATCATCTTGGATAACTAAAGGTTTGTGTCCTTTGATTTCTCTCTCTTCATTTATTCCCACTCCCTCCCTGAAACAACCATTCCGTTGGTTTCCGTGTATTCTTCTATTTATCCAGATTTCACATGTAAGGGAGGTGATGCGGGAATTTTCTTTCTCTCTTTTCTTTCACTCTTCTGACCTCATTTATCCTTAATTATTTCTTTAAAAACCGTAACTTGAAATACTATCATATTTAGAGTTCTGGCTTCAACACATGAAGACACCTGAATACTCAGTCGTCACCACCTCGCCTGTAAAAGCATTAAAACTAATTTTTCAAAGGGAAAGAAAATTATAATCTTGGTAAATAAGTGCTTTTCTTACTGATTTACTCAAGTGAAACCAGGGCTAGTATGTATTTTAAAGGGTAACATTTTTAAACAGTTTATATTTTAACCAACAAAAATATAAACATCTTCAAATATGATTAGAGGAGTTTAAATGGAAGGGAATTTGATTTTTAAACAGCTAATGTTAAGGATGTATAACGCTATTGGTTTTAGGCAATATTCTTTATAAGACTGATATTATATATTACAAGTTTTTTATATAACTCATTTTACAGTCTACATTTAATATGCAGGTTTTTAAACAATCTTAAATAATATCTGCATATACTAGCTCAAATATTCCATTTTTCCGTGTATGTGGGTATATATATATATATATATATATATATATATATATATGTGTATATATGTGTGTGTGTGTGTGTGTATATATCCCTGACTGGCCTCAAACTCTCAGCGATCCTCCTGCCTCAGCCCCTCCCCCCCCACCAGTGTTGGGATTTACAGGCATGCACCACCATGTCCCATCTTTCCCAAATATTTTTTAAGAATTCTGAATAAATCGTTTTTATTTTCATAATCAACAAAACATTGTCAGAAATATTTGAGAAAACAGAAAATATTTGAATTACTATATCTAATCATATGATTACAATTTGAATAGAAAATATTACAAAATAAATTTATAAAAGTTTAGGAATTAGGGGCTGAGGATTTAGCTCAGTGATTAGAGTGCTTGCCTTGTAAGCACAAGGGCCTGAGTTCAAGCCCTGGCACCACAAAAAAAAAAAAAAAGTTTAGGAATTAAAAAAAATCCATAATGTCTTCATGAATAAAATGCTACTTAAACTAAATATGTGCCTACGGTTCTTCAGTGGTTAAAAATGAAGTTTTTTTTAATCAGAAAAACAAGTTTAAAATATGTGTTAAGCATCTTTCCTTAATCAACTATTTGAATACTCCACAAACACATTGCACATGAAACTCGAGTTGGTATTCGATTAGTTAATGAAGGGATGTAGCTCACTTTAGTGCTTTATTTTGTAATCAACGAAGCAGAAACAGTGTGTCGGCATCAGTGTTGGTATGAATGGTCTCCAGGTGCTTTCTTCTTCCCCACCTGCCCATCTGCCTGGATCTGTTACTGGACGCTCTGCACCTGATTTAGTTTTACTAGGTGTATGATCTGGAAGTTGGTGATTTATATACAGCAGATGGAAGTGATTATGTAGAACTAATTGTTTGTGTCCTGCTGTGTTTATTTCCATGCTACTCTTTTCGTATGCTTATGGAGAGGCCTGAGCTTTTAAATTCTTGACATTTAAGACTATACCCTATGTTTTTTTAAAAAATATATCTCTGTGGATGTAAGAGTCCTACTTTCTATGTATTTCATACAAAACAGTTACAAAAAATGATACTATGTTATCTGTTTAGTTCATGTGTTTATCAAATGAATTCAACATTGTATTTATTTTTTAACATTATATTTCTAACACAGTTTATTTAATTGGTTTCTCTATTTGAAGTGCCCACAACTACAACATCAGTTGTTTAAAGATATATTAAAGCAACAAAATATCTTCAAAATAATAGTCATTTCTTCAAAGTCTGTCAAAATTTTGTAAAAAAAATTGTTGAAGTGAATACAGTTGCATAAACTATATTTTAAAAATGGATTACACTATAAAAACCTTAATGCAATTTTGTAGCTTATAGTACTTTCCATGGAACCAGTGTGGCGATTTCATATAAGGAGAGGCAGTCTTGACAGATTTGAAGAGAACCGAGTTAAGACAACTCAGTATCGGGGCTGGGACTTAGCTCAGTTATAGAGCGCTTGCCTGGCAAGTGTGTGGCCCTGAGTTCGGCCCTCAGCACCCCCACAAAGGAGGGGTCTAGACAACCCCCCAAAAAAGTATTAGTTACAACTCAGTATCTAATATTCTTCAGAACACAATCTTTGTGCCCTTCAAGGAAATACATAAAATGTGAATTTTTAAAGAAATGACGAGAATTCTGAAAATTGAAATTTAATCAGTTAAGTCTTTGACATGTATTTCCAGACGGCTTCCATATATCATGATACAATAGGAAGCTTTCATGCTGGCTACGTGGCATAACAAAGTGAATAATAGAGTGGAACATTTTCCGTGTCTTACCTGTTTCCAACTTTTATTGCCCTGAGTAATCAATATTGCTATTTTCTTATTATTTGATTATGAAAATGCTTTTTCATAAAATAAAAAAAAAATAAGACATGATACTACATGCACCTACTCGAAATGTAGAGCTGGGCAATCCTTGCATTCCTTTTGATGGAGTGTACTCTGGTGATTTTGACATGTAATTATGCACTATTTAATTTGTCACTTATGGGAGACAAATACAATCCAATGAGCACCTAAAATAAAGTGCTGGAAGAAGACCAAGGTATATTTAGTTGTTTACAAACTAAAGATAAATGCCACCCTGGGGGACACTGTGTGCACAATACCATCTTTCAAAATAATACCGTATTTATGCAAAGCAGTTTTACGAATGCTGTATTTTTACAAACTCTCTAATATTAGTAAAAGTACTTACTTACAAACACCCTACCACACACCTAGTAACTTGCTATTGACTATATCAGAAAATGATATTCTTATAAACAGTTCTTTGAATCCTGGAAATTTTCTTTTAAATGCATTAAGTATAAAACTTAAAAATCCAAACTGTGGATTTACATATATGTTTATGTAGATTTACATCTATGTTTATAAAGCTGCTTTGAATAGTTTTTGAGGATGAAGAACCAAAATTAATATTAACTTTGAATATTTTTCTACATCAGTTATATAACTCTACAATCGTGCAAATACAAGATGTTGTTGTGAAGCTAATTTGCTGAAGTAATCATTTTTCTAATTGAGAAAGACTGTTCAGAATGTGTCCCTAATTCTGGTTTCCTTCTCAAGTTTACTCTCTTATCTGTGGTTGGTCCATGTGACCTCAAAAAACAAATCAACCATAGTGCATTATATCCACAGTATAATACATTTAGAGGTCATTAAATTCTGTTTAAGTCACTACATGTTTAATGAAAGGAAAAGAATAAAACAAGGAAACAACTACTAATACACAAAAAAACAAAATCTGTTTTCCATCCTTCTCCTCTCTAAAATGTTAACATTTCTTCCTGTATCTTTTATTGTTTCCAACACAATAAAATTAAATACATTGATTTGTAATTTTTGACAATGAATATCAAAGTATAAACAAGTTATTCTTCTCATTACTAATTTATCATCTTTAGGGCATGTGTTCTAAAACAAACCTTCTGGCCTGTGGTCTGGCAGATTATTTAAAGGCTTAGGATGGTGTTTGTGAAATTAATTTCTGAAGAAATATACACCTGCACATCCAAATCTTCAATATGTCCTCTTATATAAGTGGAACTGTTAAAGCAGGTGGCATTTGCTTAGCATATAAATAAAGCCATATGACGCAATCTTGCTAGAAGAGTAAAATCACCCTTCAGGGTACAATGTAAGAATGAGAACAGAAGGATTTCTTTAAATTTGGTATTTCCGCTACTAACATTTTTTCCTGGTTACAATTTTCAACATATACACATATCCACAAACACACATACATATATTACATTTAAAAATCTAACAGTGTATGCTAGTTTTTCTTAATGTAAGGAAATTAATATAAAATAGATCTGTATCATCTGGAGAAAGTATTCTAATGCTAGTTACTTCCAAATAGTTTTGGAGAATTTCATTGGAGTGACAGTGATCTGGGATTTTGATGTCTTCTTAAATTTTAAATCAGTAAATTGAGAATTAGTTTCGGTAATAATTTGATACAACACATTTAGCAACAAGAGTTCAAATTGTTTTCTTATTTGATTTCTACTTCTAGGCTTTTCTGTCACACATGGCATTATGAATGGAATTTAAATCTTTCAATATATATAGGGAGAATATGACTCTCACATCTTTTTATCCTCTACCAAAACGATTATGAACTTAATTTAGCAAAGCCACAAAACATTTTATATGCTGTTGCTGTAAATATTTAAAATTTGCATTTTTAATTATGAAAATGTTGAATCATTTAAATAATACCAATGTTTTTTCTTAATTGATTTTATTTTAATTCTCATTTGTCATCTACCATCATTACCTTCACTACCTTTCGGTATTGAATCTTTTATTTTCAATGGTCAGAAAAATCAATAATACAAATACAAAGTAGTGCAAGGATTGAGCCTGGGGATTTCTTGTAATAAATGGTCCTTGTAAGACTCAGTGTGAGCATGATCTGGAAGAAAATTTTATGGGAAAATCATTTTAAAACAGGGATTCAAATAAGAAAAAGAAAACACCTTCTCTCAAGGTGACACTTTCTGCATGTGTGCCTTGGATGGTTTCCCAGGAAGGAGGAACTCAAAATACTCCATACCAGTCAAATATTATTGGATTTTCTAATGAAAGAAAGGTTAAATGTCAATTACCAACCAGGAAGCAGAATATTTTCTTAGATATTTACAAAGACATAGTGTACTTAATGAAATATAAATCTAAAACACACATGCCCCTCCACACACAAATACACACACGCATGCACCAAACTAAAAAATCCATAATTCCATAGTGAAATTTCTTTAAGGAACAAGAGAAATGAAATAAATATCAGGGATTCCAAATGAAAGGAAATTGTGGGTATACAGAAAACATTCATACTTTAGGTGCAGATGACCTTCTATCAACTTTTGTATTTCTTATTATCTTCTAATTATGGAGAATTAAAATGATTATAGTAGTACGTCTTGCCTGGTTTTATGTATTCTATGATATGCTGGAAAGTGATTCCAAAAGTTCTAGGGGAAAAAAGGCAAACCTGGAATATAAAATATTTGAATTATATAATGATAATGTTCAAAACTTTTATATAAATCCTTTTTTGCCATTGCATTTTACAGAAAGTTTAAAACTCCAAAATAAAATGATTTGAATGAAATATTTTTTTGATTTGTTCATTTTATTTTATTTTTATTCTTTTTTATCTCCTATTATAAAGAAAATGTCATGTTCAATTCAACCATTTTGTAATAAATAAAGTATACTAGCTTCCTGCAATAGGCATAAAGCTTTATTTACTTTAAAAACTCATTTATTTTCTCCTTCAAAATTATACACCATGAAGGACATTTATAATAAAATAAAAATGTGGGAAATTCTACCTTGGCAATCTTATATCTTAATTTTAACATAAACTAAATAATTTGTTTTTCTTCTTTCTGTCTAAATGCTTTAAATTTATTTTGAAGCATTTCAACGTGATTACATAAATAACTAAGCTACGAATTTCCCAAGTATTTTATTATTTAGATACTTGTCACAAGCATTATAAATTTCAAGGTACATTCCCAAATACCAAAATGCCTATATCATTGTGACTAGAAGCTAATGATATGAAGTGTTATAATAGGATTTAGTTTAAAGCATAAAAATAAATCTTTACTTCTAGCTCTTTCTACTTCCTTGAGAAAATTATTTAACATCTTTGTGCTTCAGTTTCTGCATTTGAATGTGAAAAAAAAATAATGCCTACCTCAAACTATTAGGTTTCCATGACAGTGGATGTGAATTTGCTTTAAAAAAAGCGTACTTACTTAATAAGGGTCATCACTTAATACAAATTCCTCTATTGAATCTGTAGATGTTTGAAAGTCAATTCCAATTTTTCAACCTCTGTTGTGGATGAGGTAGTGAATACATAGTGAGGTTAGGTAAACTGTTCAGGGTCATACAAGTAACTGATCATAAACTTAGGATTTGAACCCTCAGAGTCAATATTCACTTTCAACGTCTTAAAAATGGTTATTGTCTCAACCAGATGCATTATTATTATCAATGTACTTTTATAAATATCTATGAAAGACTAGCATTATTAATAACAGTGGAACTGGAGAACTGGCTTTAGAAATGAGGGGAGAGAGTAGTGCTGAATGATTTTCCATTTTTATGGAAGAATGAAATGGAATTATCTTTATACTTCAACTAAGTACTGAATAAAAACCTTCTGCCAACATTAGTCATATTATTTTATTATTACAATTCTAACCACATATATTTTTTCAATATATACGTGCTCTCATTTCAAAATGTGTATGACAGAAAATTGAGAATAAGTATAAAAATATCCAGATTTAGTATTATAACCTAATTTTATATTTACATTTAATAATTGTTTATGACAAATGAAACCCATCTTTGTCTACGTGATATACCTTAACATCAGGAATAATGATGATTTTGGGAAGCTGAGGCAAAATGATCACAAATTTGAAGCCAGCTTGGCAACTTAATGAGGCGTTGTCTCTAAATAAATAAATGAATAAATGAATGAATGAATGAATAAAAAACAATAGACAGATGAGGCAGGTCAGTGATAGAGTTCTTGTCCCGCATGTATGAGCCCCTGGGTTTAGTCCTCAGTACTGGAGCGGAAAAAAATGGAAAGAAAAATAGCCAACTACTAAAATCAGGTCGATATGCATTCCTAAGCAAGACTGACAGAATTTAAAAAACAATTGTGAAGATGAAGAGATCACAGATTTAGTTTGGCTCTTCAAAGAAAATGAATGTATATATTGTAATTACTACTTGTCTATACTTTAGACGGCCTTTTTGCTTCATAAGTAGGGACACATTTATATTTTAGTATCATTATTTGAGAAAATTTTTGATCCTTAGCATTATGTGTTGAATAAGAGTGACAGATATGTAGAAAACTCATTGCTTCTATGCTAACCAGGAATAAGAAAGATGCTTATTGTGAAGCCAGAGAAGCAATCATTTATTAAAAACTGAAGGAAGACAATCCTGTATCTCCAAAGAAAGTATTATTTAACCTATTTGCACCAACTGAAGAATAGATTTTATTATAGGAAGTTCTTTTTTTTTTTTTTAATACTGTACATTGTTTCAAAACAAACACTGTTCTAAAGAAATCAAGTGTATTCAGATTTTGTTAACGTTAATCCTGATCTGGCCTAATACTTTAAGCAAGGAAAGCTAATCTGGATTTATGTCATCTGAATAATGTCCTTTATTCAAACATGATGTAATCTCTTATGCACTCTACAAGAAATCTCTATGCCTTCCCCCTTTCCTTTTTAACTCTTATTTTGCTTTCCCACAAATTCATAAACACTAGCCAAGTAACCAGAAAATCAGTGAAACAGGTTAAATAACAAAACAGCAAATGCAATACAGTGATATCACTTAACATAATTAGAAGTGGCTTTCCATTGACTTTGATCTGTATTTCCAGATTTCATTTTTTCCAACTGCATTTATCGAATTTTAGCTCTTTTCCTCATTTATAAATAATAAATGCTTTCTAGTTAATATGGCAAATAAAAATGTTTTAAATTGTTTTATATGATGTTAAATAATATTATGTTTTCGGTGACCAGTTTACGAAATTTCTGAACTATGTATTTTCAGAGGGTTTAGCTATTTTACTACTGGAATGAACTTTAAGATAATTTTTATTATATGTAACTAATTTGGTTTAAAATGAATAAAGCTATAACAATATTTAAAGATTGTTATTTACCAAAATTTTTCACATTCCCAAATCCTTGTTTAAAACCAGGTACAGGAGTACTTTTTACTTGCTTGTAAACAGTATGAAGTTTTTACACCAAATAGTCTATATTTGCAATTTGGCAAGCTGTAACACTGACCGTTTTTCTTCTTTCTCGCCTTTCTGTCAGCCCATGTATAGATAACAGAAAATACAGAATATTTAAAAATATGTATGACATATTTGAATGCATATGATTGAATTAATAATGTTCTACAATTGTCCAAATGTGCTACTGTTTTCTTAAGAACGTTTTCATTTTAATTCTGTTTTATTAACTAAAATATTTTGAATTTTTCGTTTAATGAAGGCATACATTGTTATATACATTACAATAAAAATAAATACAGATTTTTATAAAATCTGAAGACTAACTTCAGTGTATACAACAAGGATTTTGTTTGGATGAGTGGACCAATAACACTACTGTATAGTCAACACTCCCAGGCTATTTTCCCAGAAGTTTCCACAGAAGGGTTGGAGTCTGGGTCATAAACTTCATTTGCCTTTTACGAAAACTGCTGTCAGCTTACTTACTGGCAAAGAGATCTGTGTTCTAATTTGTTATGAAATGTAGCTCATTTCCTTTGTTTGAATACATCTTATTTTAAATATCCTATATATCTCAATCTTGGGCCTGAAAACTGTAAATCACATTTGAAAATTGCATATTCCCTGTTCTTTTTCCTATAAGAATTCAGTCATCCAGTACTTGCACAATAGGAAAATGTTTCCCTGCTTGCATCACATAATTATTGTGATCTACTTTTTTTCTGAAGAGAAGACTTTATATTTTCTGTTAGAGCCACTGACATTACGACCTACCTCAAGCAGTAAAAGTCAGAAATGAACCAGAATCACATCAAATTCAGGGAAATAAAACAAATGAGAACAAAATGAATAATGCTTTAAAAAGAATTTGGCATTTTGTTAATGATTTCCTCATCAGATAATATCTATAGTGTTTCATAGAAAAATATATTCATGAAATAATCTATAGATCACATGTCATTAAAGGTGCCAAAGATTACTGTTTTAATAATAAACAAGATATTGATAACATGACATTTATGATACTTTCAATGAATTTAATTTGTAATTCTTTATAAATCAATATATTGTGAAAACTGGATATTAATTTTCAAATAAAAGAGATCTCATAGGAAAATTTAAAAGCAGTTCAGGAGATAATTTGACATTTTTCAGGGTGAAAAGAAATAGAAAAAACACAAAAAAAGGAATCAAAACAGATTGGAGGAATAACTTCTGGTTCTTCTCAGTGTTATTGCTGAGCACAATCTACCATATCTTCAAAAAGAAGTGTACAAAATTCGCAACATAAAAAAGAGACTAATGGTTGAAGAATTGGAATTACTTAATACCCTGATTTGATTATTACACGTTGCTCTCATCTTCAATTACTATAATGTAAGCCATAAAGATTACACTTAATGTATTTTAATTTAAAAAGCCTCTCCAAAACAAAGCAAATAATGTGACATTTTCTCTCTAGATTTATGAAGCTATTTTTTAGCATTTAAATTTTTCTGGTTGTCTTGCATGACAAGTAGGTTAATAAAGATGAGGACAAGCATAAAATTGGCACATATAAAGAAAATGATAATTTAATAAATACAGATAGATTTATCATGTAATGCACCAAGAAATATCAATTTGGATATCTGAAATCTTCAGAATATTTGTAGTGAGAATGGTCTCAAATTGCAGATTAGGTACAGGTCTGAGGATCACTCACATAAGCTGATTTAAGGGAAGAATGATTCAATTGGACAGAATTATTAGTGGTTTAAAAGAAAATACTCAAATTTCTAGTATGTGGAAAATGTTCAATATCACTAATAATCTGGGAAATGCAAATAAGAACCCTAGTGAAATAACACCTTGTGCCCCTAAGGATGGTTGTTAGGATAAAAATAAATAATAACAAGTGCTGTAGAAGATGTCAAGAAAAAAGAACCTTTGCACACTGTTGGTGAGAAAAAAAAAAACTGTACTTTTTAAAATGAAAAAAAAAAAAAAAAACAGAATAGAAGTTCTTCAGAAAATTAACTATGGTGGTAGTGTAACCCTGGGGGCTTTTCCAAAGGAAATGGCACGTGTATTTTGAAGACACCTAAACTCTCATGTTCATTGCAGCTCCAGGCACAATAGCAGATACGTAGAGAAAAAGTTTTTCAAATAATGAGTAATGGAAAAAAAAATATATATATACATATACAAATGGACAACAATTGAGCCATAAAATATTGAAAATTTGTAATTTGGAGCAAGATGTATGGAACTAGAGATCATTATGTGAAGTGAAATAGGCACAGAAAAGCAAGTGCTGTACCACATCACCTCACTCATATGAAGAACTTAAAAATTTTGAGCAGAGTTTGGGAGTAGAAAGGTGCTGAAGATATGGAGAGTAGGGAATGGAGAGGAAGGCATGAGGAAAGGTTAATTGGTTCGTAAGTTCTGACCATAGATAAGGGTAATGCAGTGGCTATTTCAGAAAGATAGAAGAGAGAATGTTAAATGTTTTTACCATTAAAAATGATAAATGTTTAAAAAGAAACATAGGTTTATGCTGCTTTAAACTTTATGCAATATATACATACATCTGAGCTTCTTATAGTACCCCCAAAATATGCATAATTCTTGTGTTTTTATGTATCAGATAAATAAATTTAACATTGACTTTCCTCAATTGTCTTCTGAGAGCTATTACTCTATTAGCAAAATGAGAGAAATGTTTAAGAGAAATAAAGCTTGATGGAAAAGATTTACAGCACTAATTGTCTAACCCCAAAATATCTAATAAGTATTTATTAACTACAGTGTGAATTTTTTAATTTAAAAATTTATTACATGAAAACACATATCGCCATTCATCTCCTCAAAATACAAACAAATACTTCAAACACAGCTATCCTACATTTCTTGCCACTTTCTGAAACAATACTGTAATCCTTTCTTGTGTCTTTAACTGCACTGTCAAGGCCAACTCATAGTCCTGCATTGATTCAAAACGTTTACCTTTCACAGTCATTAGACTTTAGATAATAGCCAGTATTCTCACAGTACCAGATCTAGTGAAAAAGGTGGAGGAGGAGCCAACACGATGTATTTAAGGCCTACCTCTCTTTAGAATGGCATACAGCAGCAACACTCGCTGTATTATTTAGCATGTCCTATGCAGACACTCATGAAAGCGGCAAGAAAAATGGCGTAAGAGTGTTCAGAACAAGGAAGAGTATTCTGAGGGAGTTAATGACAATGGGTTTTTACTGTAATAAGTTTTCTTATTTCAACATTCACCATATATTTTTATCATCCCTTATAAATATTCAATTAGGAACAATGGTATATAAAATTCTGAAATTAAAAAATAATGGTTATTTCATTAATGTATTTTAGAGAGTTAGAAATTTATAACTTATTCAAATTTCTACTATAAGCATTTTTCTGTACTTTAGCACACATGTACCTGGGTAAAATACTAGTATGTGTACGAATCTTCATGCCTTCCTTCAACATATTGTTCAATCTTATGTGTAATTAATCAAAAAAAATAATCAGATTTGTGTAAAATTATACTCCTGGTCTTGCTTTACATGTCTCAAACTGCTTACTTTATAATTAATATCATTAGTACTATTATTTTTTGAAGTACTGGGATTCAGGGCCTTGCCCGCGCTAGGCAGACACTCTACCAGTGAGCTACATCCCCAGACCCTTAAGGTCTTTACCTTAAATATTTGTGTAAACATATATTTTTATCATGAATAATTTGAGAAAACATAACATTACCAATTGTCTGAAGTTAAGAGTATTTTAGCTTTTTGCAGTATGAAGGAAAGATTCTATATTCCTAAAGTCACTGGTAAAACAAGCATCCAGGAATCATTTTTAAATAATTCAAATAAAATAGTTTATATGATAATGTAATATTGATGTTTTGAAAATAAATTAAGTAACGTGAATTATATCTTTACATTTAAAAATTTGAATTTTAAACTGAGAATTTCCATAATGATATTAAAATTTGAAAACATAAGAGGAACTTTCCAAGAACACAGAAACAAAAGACATAATTTACTTTAAGTCAATATTCATGGTCTTTATACATTGAAACATTTTCCTGTAAGATCTTAATACATTAGACAGCTTTCTGTTGTCATATCATTTATCTATTTTCTATTTGTGTAAGTAAGCATAAAATTGAAACTAGATACTCTTTATATAATTCAATTATGACATGGTCGTCTAGTATTAATATCTGGATATTTTGCATCAATATTAAACAATATTTACTAAAACAAATCACAACACCTACATCCACCTGAATAAGAAATTGCCCAGATATACATTATCTGCATCTTTAAGTAACAGCAGCATTAAGGAACAGTTCAAAAATATATGAGTCCAACTCTATTCCTTTGGATGATGTTGTGTGTGTGTGTGTGTGTGTATGTGTGTGTGTGTGTTCATGCATAATTTCCTCAAGTGGATCCTTCTGATAATACTCTCAGAAACACGTTTGCCACAAGCAGTTTCATCAAGAAGATCTGGCAAATACAGACAAGGGAAGGGATAAGTTTCTGCATTTTCGGTTGCATGTCAAATAATCTGATCAAAACATGGATCTGACAAAAATGTTTTTTTTTTCTGATCTGTATTTACATTTTACTATTTGCTATTATTGCTGAATGTTCTACTAACACCATTCAGAATGTTAAGGATTATTCCATGTGCATCATTCTATATACAAATTTATTTTTTATGTTTCGGCATTCCCATTCATAAATTTTTCATTGTGATAAGTAATTACATAGTTTTTACTAAGACCTCTTTTGTACCGCGAGTGTTTCTAAGGCATTTTCTGGATGCAAAAATTTGGAGGATTCCCCAGAGTGTAAGGTACTGAAGGCCTGATCTCCTTTGGGGTGCTTGGAAAACGATGTAACTTTTAACAGGACGGGTCCTGTGTGGGGTTTCTAGTTTATTGGAGATTTTGCCTTCAGAAAGGATTAAAATAGCTCTCAAGGTACTTTAGCTCCAGCCTGTTGAGAGCAAGTTGGTATGAGAACAAGCCTGCCTGTCTTTCCAGCTTCACGGTGTGACTCTCCCACCGACATGAGCTCCGACATTTCATTCTGGGGTCCTTGCCAGAAGCTCATCATGCTATTTGGATATTTAACCTCTAACACAGAGCTACTTTAGCCTCTTTTTCTTATAAACTAAAATTATCTTAAATTGTCTCTGGGAGTTGTAGAATTTTCATTATAGAAATACAGAAAGAATAAAATTGTTGCCAGATTCTGGGCACTCCTAAAGATTCTTTCTGGGTTTTTCTTCTCTAGAAGAAGATAATTGGACAAAACAAGCACAAAAGATGGAGAGGTTTTACATCTATGAAAGGTGGGGGGAAAAGACCTACTTTGCAGAGCCAAGTGCAGGCCAGTTAAAAGTAGGAAAAGCAGTACACCCTGTAGTGTGAGCCTGGACCATCCTGACAGAGAGAGCACAGTAGCCAAGAGCTTAACGGAAGCTACCCTCGCATCTCCCGCTCCTCAGGCCACCACTAGGTCCGGGCCATCCTGTCAGAAACCTGCCAGAATTCTCATGAGAAGAACTGAAGACAGCAGGCTCTAATTGGTCACAGGTGCAGAGCCTGGGAACTGTTTTTCTGTGCATTTCCTGGATTTTCATTATTGACAGATCAGGCCGGCTTGCCCAGCCAAGTTGCCAGCTCTAGTCTCCCGCCTTATTCCTCTCTGAGCGTCACAGATCCACTGAAGTCTTTACGGGGTGCTGCGGGTATGGAAGTCTTTGTTTCCGTATAGCTACTTCCTGATGAAATCAGGAATCTCATAGTGGGGATTATATACTGTCCAACTAAGAAGATATCATGGCTTGCTGGGTTGAAGAAAAAACTGTGAAAAGACAAGAAAGCAGTTTAGTGTCTATACGTTGATGCCTGTTCAATGGGAGGACACTTGGTGAATTTGTCAGGAGTCTGGATCCCCACCCGAAGTTTGAGTGGATAAACTTTACTATTAATTTAAGGATGCAGAGTTGAAACATGAGTATGTCATCTTCCTGGCACCTTGTAGCTTCAACAATCCCATACGTATGTTTTATGAAAGCTTCAGTTATAGGCATAACCCAATGACTGGCCTTTATCTTTCCTAGAAAATGAGTAGGCAGTGGGTACTGAAATTTCCAAGCTTCTAATTATGACTTTGCTTTTTTGTTTTGTTTTTGTTTTGTTTTGTTTTTTTGACACAGGATCTCATTATGTAGCCAAGGCTAGCCTCAAATTCTCTGGGATCCTCCTGCTTCAACCTCTCAAGTGTCAGGATTAGAGGCGTGCACCACCACACTAGGCTATGACTTTGTCTTTTTGATGGCCAACCCCTCTCCAAGGGTTGCCTAATTCAAACAAATAATGCTCATAATACCACTCAGGGAATCTGAAGGATCAGAGCCTGGGATCAGAGGTTAAATGCTAGGACAGTGACTGGGGGTGTAGCTCAGTGGTAGAATGCTTGCCTAGCATGCACAAAGTCCTGGGCTCAATCCTGAGTTCCAGAAAAAATAAAAATAAAAATAAAAATAAATAAATAAATCAAAGATTAAATGCTAGAACAAAGAACTCAGAGACTGAATAAACATTGAAAAATCTTTTGAGAGGAGGTGCTTACAAATTTGGGACAAGAGAGACAAAAGTGGCAGAAATGATTAGCATTGAAATCAAGCCAAACACCTTGTGTCGGGGCAATAGTAAACATGGCTTGAAGACATCTCAGGAATCAGTAAGACCCATCACAAATTCAAGAGTGCAAAATTGTAAGCCTTTCATTTGAGAAGTGTGTCCTGGGACACTAGAAGGCCCTTGCAGTGAATTGGATCCCCCAATTCATTTCACTATGCTCAGTCATCCCAGCACTCAGAGGCTGTGGTCCGAGGGGACCAGGCTACTGCTCAAACTGGCGGAAGATCTTGGTGCCATCTCCATGATGCTGTTTTTTTCAGGCATGGAGAATATAGGAGTGTGGGATCCTGCAGGATTCCACCCGAATTTCAAAAGAAGTCCTGGGGTGCCAGGCAAAATGTGTGACAGTGTGACCATCCCTGCAAGGTCTCCTTGAGATGATGTGTGCAGTTGTCAGAGTGAAGCCAAAGGTGCTGTGGAGACCCCCGAGAAGTCAGGATGTTAGAGATGCCAGGAACGTGGTGTGTCTACAGAGGAAAGTCACGGGCAGTGAGCAGAGCCGACCCAAGAGAGAGGCCATGTGGGCTCCAACCTAGAATACCATAGGAAAAGGGCCACCCAGGGCTACAGAATTCACATCTTCTCACAACCTGTGCTGGGTGCTAGACTTGCAGCTACAGGATCTAATATTTGCCCTGCTGGGGTTCAATCTTGCTTTGTTAGATTTCCTTTTTATTCCACTGCCCCTCTCTTTTGCTGTGGGACTGTTTAACCTGTTTGACTACGTTAGAAGTATTTAATTTTCTTCTTGATATTTACAGGTATTCTCAGCTAAGAGTTTGTCTTAAGTTGCAGAATAGACTTTGGACTTGTGCTTTGCAGCACGGCTGAAACTGTGAAGACTTCGCTAACTCTCAGAAATGGACTAAATGCATTTGGCATAATGACATTGACATGAGCCTTTTGGAAACTAGGGATGAAACTGGAATCTGAAAATGGAATTTTAAAAGTTAAGTTTTCTTTCTTTTTTTTTTTTTTTCTTCAAAGACAAGTGGCTTCACCAAACTTGCCCAGGACTAGGGTGTAAATAGCTACCCCCACCTCTCTTTGAGGCAGATAAATGGACAAAACATGCAGATACTGGCCGTGAGATGAAGCAGCCCAGTTTCCTTTCCACAAGAAACAGGACAGTAAACTGAACATGGCTGAAATTGTTAAAGTAAGTATGGAAATCTGCACCATCTTCCCTCATTTCCCCTCCGGCCTGCTCTTGAATATAAAAGACCTTTACCCACCTCCCATGCAGGAGGCCACTTGTGCCCTCCATCTCTTTGGAGCTAGCTTTAGATGAATACTTTACACTTTTTGCCAAAGTAAATAGGCTCCTTTGATTTGGTCAGCACCAAACAAATAAACATAATCATATAAATCTGAATAGCTTGTAATAGAAGCAGAATAATATGATTTGAATATTAAACATCCCTTCGAAGTTTCAAATCCTAGAGTTGGGGCTTTTGAATGTTGATTGGATCATGGGACACTGTACTCACCAGTGGATTAGGCCACCGATGCGTTCCTACCTAACAGTGTTATTCATTGATGGCATCAGGTTGGAAGATGTAAGTCACTAGAGGTATCTCCTGGAGAACAGATTCTTGTCCCCAGCTCCCCTCCCCTTTTCTCTGCTTCCTGGCATTCATGTTATGAGCAGATTTTCTCTGCTATGCCTTAACAGCCTGATATTTATCCTGTGGAGCCCACTGACCATGGGCGATAACCAGTGAAAATCTGAGTTTAAATAAACCTGCCCTTGTTTAAATTGTTGGTATTAGGTATTGGGGAGTCCTAGTGATGGAAAAGCTGCCTAATACAATATTATTCTACAATTGCTTTTATTATTTTGACCGTTCAGTATAACATACATGATTTTTTAATACTTAGGCAAACTGGCAATTACATACTATTTCGTTACATTCAAAATCCAAATATTAATATAGCAGACCTATTTAATATACAGCTGTAGTTATCTCACCTGTTTTCCCACCAATGAGTGCCTAGAAAAGATTCCATTTACGATAGAAAATTAAGGAGGAAGAAAATATTTGACTGGTAAAAAGAAGTTTTAACTTTCAGATTTGTGTATTTTTACATCAAATATTCAAGTAAATACGTTCTTTGGCTAGATGCTAGTTTTTTTTCTTTCTTTCTTTCTTTCTTTCTTTCTTTCTTTCTTTCTTTCTTTCTTTCTTTTTTTTTTTAATGCTGGGGATCAAACTCAGGACCTTGTGATTGCATTGCCAGCACGCTAACCACTGAGCTAAATCCCCAGCCCCTAGGGATTTTAAAGAACATAATGTTTCACAGAAAAACTTGGAAGTCATCCCCACTCCCTTCACACACACACCTATAAATTATATTTCTGTTAGTGAATTTAGTCTTTATGAGAAAAAGATAAAAACATAAATAAGCCCGGAAAACAGTATCGATATAATGTATGTTTCTTATATATTTTATAAAGTTGACACCAGTCTAAATTGTGGTTCTATGAATTAGATACAAAGATGTTTGTAAGAGACACAAACATTTGACTTGGATGTTTGCTTGTGAAAGAAATAATCTGTTTCTTGTTGACTTGTGAATTTTTCCTCTGCAATCTTGAATAATCAGGACTCAAAATTAATTTGTGGATGATACTAATAAATCTTAACATTCAGCTTCTTTTTATTCAAGTACAAATGAACACACACACACACGCATACACACACACACACATACATACACCCCTACTGAATTACCAGGTAATGGGTTTTAAATCATTAGACACATTGATGTATATGATGATTTTTTTAGGATATAATTTTTTAGGAAATTTGTAACTCTGACATAGGCGGAAAAATTTTGAATTTACAAATGACTGTTACAGTCACAAGAAAAATATATTTATATAATCTCATGATTTTTCAAAACAATAGTTTTCATGTATCTGATAATACTATAAATCAATATTGATGGATAATTAATATTTAATACAAGCTATCTGTGGAAAATAAAACAGCATTAGCTGAAAAAGAACATTAACTTTTTAAAAGTTAATTAACAATACTCTCAGGACTTCGGAGTGTATTGAAGTTCTGTGCGCTTATAACTGTTTTCAGAGATTCGTGGACTCAAGGTCGAAGTGCATATTTTTCTAGACTGATCTTCTGGCAGCTATTTAGTAGCATGCTTGAGTGTCTGACCAAACCAAACTGTTTCATAGTTGTTTTTTACACACGTTCTTCAGTATTGAGATCAAAATTATTGAGAAACAGATAGACAGAGACAGATAGATCCAGAGATTAAGGAGGTTTAAATTGAGGAAACAAGTATATTAAATTAAAATTTAAAAATTAGAAAATGTAATTGCAGATTATGTAATTTTGACCTTTTGGGAGACATCTCTGGTAGCAAAAAAAAAATCATATAAAAACTAGAACTTATTTAGCGTGTTTGACCCTTGGAAATTTTCAATTTGACTTAATTGGTGCTTTAGTTATTGTAATATACAAGAAATCGGGTTATTTATGAAATAAATTATCAAAATTAGTAATTTATGTTATGCATGTTTTAATCTTGAATACTTGTGTTCCGTCCTGTTTCTACTTTATTTTTATATATTTTAAATTTGACAAGAGTTCTCGCTGTGTTGCTCAGGCTTCTCTCCAATCTGTGGCCTCCAGTGATCCCCTATTCTCAGACACCCAAGTGTCTGAGATTACAAGTGTGAGCCACCATACCTAACTTCATCCGATTTTTTTTTTTAATCACTACACAATAACACTGTTTTTCTTCTCCATAAGTTAGGTTCAGTATATCCAGTATTTTTCAAAATGTGTAACGACAACCCAAAATAAAAACATTTGATTATATTAACTATTTAATAAATTCACAAAAATGTATTACCTAATATAGGTAAAAATTAAGCAATTTTCTAAATTGAGTTTATCAAGACTTTAAATTGTCTAAGACACAATTAAATTTTAAGTTCAAATATCTTCCTTTTAAAAAGATTACAGGGCTGGGAATTTAGCTCAGTGGTTAGAGTGCTTGCTACTTAGTGCAAGGCCTTGAGTTCGATCCCCAGCACCAAAAACAAAACAAAACAAAAAAAAGATTACAAATCTGTTTTTTAAATGTGTGGTTTATAAATATAGTGCTTTGCATGTAAAACTATTTTAAACTTTTTAGTTGTGTTATGCTAGTTATATTGTTTTACATTGCAATTAAATGATCTTAATAGAAAGATACTATTATAGTTGATTATACTATTTTATAGAATTCTGTGCTTTTCCATGATAGTCAAAATCCATTCATTACCAAAAGTGTATAGCTGGAAACTAAAGGAAAATCTAATAAGGTTACTATTCCTTTGTGTCTTTAATTTTATAAAGAGACGTCCATTGTTTTGGCAAAAAGAGAAACACAAAATGTCATCTCGTATGAGCGCGTACTTAGTGTATATGTGGGTTTGACTGGTCAAATGCACGTGTAAAGTAAAACAAATGAAAAGAAAGGACATTTGTTTTATGAAACTTGATAGTCAATCACTTCAATAATCTGTTCATTGTGTAACATATGAATAAATTACGTACATTACAATTTTAATAAAGTTTTAAAAACCAATTTTTGAATTCGAAATGAATTATAATTTAAATGAAGATTAAATTTGAGGGTAGTTTATTAGTCATGATACTTATTGTGTTAGTGCTTTGTCTCAATTCTCACAAAATACTTGAGATAAACATGGTTTCAGGTGATATTGCATGATCACTGAACTGCTCTTTTTCACTATTTCTGTTTATTCAGTGGCGAGTCATACCCTTGATCATAATCTTCTGCACTAGTTTAGGCATCTGAAGTTTACTTCCAATATTTGTGAATTTTGCTCAGATTGTTTGACTAGAGCAGCTGAAATAAATGAATAGAGAGTGTGGAGTGTATCATTCAGGCAGAGCTAGTTGGTATTTCTACAATTTCATGTATTAATTCCTTCAGAATGGTTAATTTTATGAAATGTATTAATCATGTGCATATACAAAATGTTGCAACTGAAAAGGAGTCATGCGATGAAGGAGAGACAAACCAAAAATCTGGAGCGGGGTTGGGTCAATTCGCAGGAGGATCCTGGCAGCATTTTGTTCTAAGGCCTTCTCCATTTCCCTCAGGATGGCTATGAACAAGATTGGAATGAGGGAAAACAATAATAAAAAAAAATCTTTCAAGGGAAACTCATCTAGTGAGTTAGTATAGAAAAGTAACCAAAACTACGTTATAGAAAACAGGCCGGAAGGGGCCACGGAAGTAGAGCTGTGTCTGAGGTTTTGTTTGAGACAGCCGGAGGATCTGTCCTGAATCCGACTTCACTCCATCTACAAGCTAACAGACTAGTAAGGGAGGATGGTGTGTGCATTACTGTTGGGGGAAGCAATCTAGGCAAGGCACAAAGGTTTTGTAAATTTAGTTTGAGAGAATTTTAAAAGAGTTCATGGAAGAGGTAGTTCTAACTGATGGGAAGCATGTATACATGCACAGATTTCAAATTGTACTATAATTCTCAGGTTTTAGGATATACAGCATGTTCCAAAATTAATGAACAAAGGCAATATTTCTAAGTGCGGTGAGAGTTGATATCCTGTACCTTTTCAAGCACCATCTTAAATCTGTTTAGTTTGTCCTTCCTGTAACTACTTGGCCCATTTATTTTTAATTATACATTCCTTCACTTTCTTTTAGTACCTGCTGTTAGAATAATATTTTAAATAATTTTCTTAGAGCACTTTCTTCACTTGAATTACTCATTTGAATAATTTTTGTCCAGACATTATGAATTGGATTCTCACCTAGTCTTTCTGGAAGTTTTCTATCACAGCCACATTCTCTGATATGTGCAGTAACAATAATAAGGACAGCTAACAACATTAGTGTTCTATATGCTTTCCTGAATACTTTAGATTTCTAATGAGGTCTACAATTAAAATTAATAAGACAAAAAGAAGTTAGGTGTGGCATTGTCTGGCACTCAGGAATTGATAAAACAAAAATCTTTGCAGTGTAGATTGGGAAAAATTTGAAATGGTGAACATTAAATAAGTTATTACACTATGTTATGAATGAAAGTAGGATGACATTCACACAGGTCAGGCTCATTCTCTGTATATTAAAATATATTTTTATTTCAGACATATATGCAATGTCAAAAAACTAGGTTCACCACATATTTCCCAAATTTAATAGCTTTTAAATATGGGTACAAATTACTATCAGGAGTTGACTTATTGATTGTAAATGATAGACTAGGAAACCACAGTTTAGTAGCACACATTAAGTAAATTATAAGAAAACTTCGCATTACCAAATGGACAAATTTAATCCTCCAGTAATTGACTATAGATATATCAATGAGTAAGAAAAATACTTAAGTAAAGCTAACGTTAGAAATATTTTAGTTGCTTCAAATGAAATATTTGCTGCATGTTATGAGATATGTATGAGATGTATGTATGCATTTTGATGGCTTAAACTGCAAAGCTTTTAATAGAGAAAAATGTTAGAGATAATGACATCAGCTCAGTAGGAAAGAGATCTCACGTAAGAGGGTTTAAAAAGTGGAAAGTAATTTGTCTGTCGTGGAAAAGATTGAGCTAGTAAGGCCCTTGGTTCCAGCTTGTCATCTGGAGTCCAGCTCCCCCTGCATTGTGGTTTACAATCCCGGTGGAATGTCTCTCATTCTTGTACTACAGGCAAGATCAGCATCTGGTGCTTATGGCAGCCAGTGGGAAGGTGAAAACGAGAACTAAATCCACAGGCATCTCTTCTAAAAGAAGTCAGGAAATTGCACACTTCAACTTCTACTTTTATCCCTTTTCAAAATACAGTTATACTTATCTCCAAAACAAACAAATGACCTGTTTTGAATCTATGTTGTGAATAGACATGTGTATAATATAAAATTCAGCACTGTGGAAAAGGGAAAGTGAATTTTTGGGTAAAACTAGCACATTCTACACTTTGGAGAGTATGAGGTTAACTCAAATTGACAAAATTACCAAGTCGGGAAAGTGGTTGTTTACTGAATATTTGTAAGTTTTGTTTCACAATTTTTAAATATATTTTCGTACTTCTAAAGGAGCATTGTACTTTCTAAACATCTTCTGAATATATATTAATATTTAGAAGCAATAGTACTTTTCAACTAATTTGATAATTTCTTATGGTAATAAGCTTTTTTACTTAAAAGATAAAACTTTAATTTATAATATAAGTCCTCTAGTGTGCATCAAAAAAAAGATTGTGAAACATATCTTGATTGGATTTCTTTATTTTAAAGGATTGAACAAATGTTCATAAAGGCCTTCAAATTAGACAAATAAATGGTTTGCACAGAAAATGTAACATAAAAATTGTTTAAACTAATGAATGCCTAATTATGTTCAATGTTGACTAAATTGACATACACTTGTATTTGTGCTCAACAAATATCTATCTAATCAACTAGGAATCTGATGGAAAACATACCATACTTATCTACTATTACATATCTGCTGATTGCCTTCAATACATCAAGGATATTGGAATATATTAGAGAACAGACAAAATTTTGCTTCAGGTAGATTTTCTCTTGTTAGAAGCCCCTTAAGTCTAATGATCTAAAATTATTCATGAAAAGTATATATAAATGGATAATCCCAAAGTGGTATTTTCACTATTAAGAAAAGTAGCCATATAAATATACAGAAACAAATCTTGAATTTAGTTAATGATAGGTTATGTCTTTTTTCTTTCGTCTATGTGTGGTATTGAGGATTAAACTCAGGGCCTTTGCACTAATCTACATCTCTAGTTCTTTCAAATTCTTTTTTATTTCGTGATAAGATCTCACTAAGTCGTTGGAGTGCTTAGAGTAGGTTCAAATTTAGGATCTTTTAACTCAGTTTCAAAGAGTTCTGGGACTACAGGTGTGTGTCACTACACTTGCTGGGGATGTGATATATTTTGAAAGTTAATTTTTGTCCTAGATTTGAAAGAAAAATGGGCAGATACAACAAATTTTTAAAGGGTTGAGAAGAATAAAGTGGAAAAGAAGAAGAACATGTCTTTCTCTTTGTGGTAAGAGGGCAGATGAGGAATTTGCGCAACTCTAAGAGTGATTAGCATGTACAAATTAATGGAGATGCCATATGAGATAAATAGGAATGTGTTGGTGCAGACTAGACACCCTGAACCGTGAAAATCTTGTCAGTTAATTTCGCCTTGATCCTAATTGAAGTATAATTTGGAGAGGGCCAAGTGAGTATAGACTGAAACCTCTAGAGCCCAAACAAACCTTTCTATTGGCTAAATCTGTCACAGTGACAGAAGCCTGGTCATACCTCACGAAAGGTATCAACTGTATGCGCAATTAAATTGTAAATGAGAGTAAAGACCATGACCTTGATTTTATAATATTTAGTCAAGTACTAATTTCATTGTGACTATTAATTTTAAATAATAGTAACAAAGTAGTTAACATCATTTGGCAAGGTTTTCTGGACAGTTAATAGAGCTGTATATATAAATATAAATGTCAACATATTTAGAAGAATTTTTGGTCAAATATAATGTCTTTTACTTATTATACTTTGAGTTTTGCTAGTCTAATGACAACTCACATTTTCTAATAATGTGCAGTGCTAATAAAAGTGAACATGTCTTATCAAGTTAGGCTGCTACAAGATCATGCAGAGTTATTTTGAATGCATTTTTGATGATTTTTCAAGATTAGGGCAGGGGCTGGGGATTTAGCTTAGTGGTTAGAGTGATTGCCTCACAGGCGCAAGGCCCTGAGTTTGATCTCCAGCACAAAAAAAAAAAAAAAAAAAAGGGCAGTGAAAAAGATTAAGAGTTTAAGCAGATACGTGTATATTATTTTACACACTATATATATTCCATATTTTCAGAGTATATGCTCCATAATGGCTCAATTTGATTCAATCTATCCTTCTACAACAATTGAACCCATATTCTATGGGAAATCCTTTCAAATTACTTATATAAAACATTCAAACATCAACCATGGCAACAAAAATTTGCATTAGGAACAAAAAATTGTATACTAAACAATGTACCTTAAACTGATGTGAAGAAAAATGAGAATGTACTGTGTGTTTGTTATACGCTTTATAGTGAAGTACCTTATATCCTTCACAAACTTTTTAAAATTTATCCAAGGGACATAGCTAAGTATGCAAGACTTAAAAGGCATTGTACATTCTGCCATAAGTATAGCTAAAAGGTCTTAAAATGCATCTAAAATCATTTGGTC
>PVJO010014775.1:0-47132 GCA_004026905.1 Hystrix cristata | reverse complement strand
GTCTTTGCACAGGTCATGCCATAGAACAGTGGCTATGGCTCCAGCCTAGGTCTTGCAAGGTTCTCTATAATTCTGGTTACTAGGACATGGAATAAATGATGTATGGACATCATTTATACATAAATTTGCTAATCTAACCCAAACATCTATTTGCTAATCTAAATGGCACTTTATTATTAACAATCACATTTTTTGAGGCCACATATCACTGTCGAAAACTTTCATGATCAGAAAATGTCTTAATAATGATTTCACTAACAACTGTGATTCAGTGTCTCCCGTGATGTTACCATTTCTCAAACTGAAATGTAATTCTAACCAGATGTCTTTGGCTGTGCTGCTATAACAAAATATCAGATAGGGCAATTTATAAAGAGCACAAATTTATTTCTTACAGATCTAAAGGCTGGGGAATCCCAAATCAAGATGCCAACATTGGTTTCTAGTGAGGGAGGGCTCTTTGTTTCCAAGATCATAGCTTATTGGTGCCATGTGGAAAAAGGCAGAAGAACAAGAGGGGTAAACTTTCTGAAGCTTCTTCGATAAAGGCATTATTTCATTTATGAGGGATTTGTGTCAATCCATGGTGTCCTAAAAATGTGAAAGAATATGGCAAACTTGCTTCTCAGCCGAAAAAAAAAATTCTGTGAAAATAACATTTATTTAGCAACTATACTGTGTGTTAAGCTTAGTGCTAAGTGTTTTTATGTATAACATCAAATTTAATTGTCATGATAACTATTCTTCCTGTTATAGGCTAAAAGTCTCCTTAAAATTTATAAGTTGAAGCCATAGCTCTAATGCTATGATATATTTGGTAGTGGGACTTTTGAGTGACAATTAGGTTTATATTAGGTTATAAGTATTAGCATATGAGGATGGGACAATCATGATGGGATTATAAAAAGAAGACAGACCTCCCCATGAAGATATATATCAAGGAAAGGCTGTGTGAGCACATAATAAGAAGGGAGTTGTCTACAAGCAGGTCCTCTTCAAAAACCAAATTTGCTGGAACTTTGACCTTGTCCTTCCTAATTTCCTGAACTGTGAGAAGTAAATACCTGTTGTTTAAACTCACCCGGTCTATGGTATTTTGCTACAGCTACCCAAGCAGACTGACAATCCCTACTGAACAGCTTAGGAAGTTGAGGCTAAGAGTGATTAAAGGTTAAAGTCACAATAACTTTTTTAGGTCACATCTCTGACTTCAAAGACTAAACTCTAATCCACAATATTTAATACTATGCTTTCAGTCACATATTTATTTCTATATCACTTTTTTCTATATTTTCTGTATAATTAAATTCATCATTCTGGCCCAAATACACAATCATCTATTGTCGAAATTCTTGCAATAGCATCTTAATATTATCTCTCTGCTTCTACTTGGTGTCCACATTCTTTCTTCCCTTCATATTCTCTATATTCTACGCTTGACCTACCACCTAGAGGAATTATTTTAAAACATCATATCATGTCACAGACTGCTTAAATCCAAAAGCCTTGCAAAACCAATAGGAGTAAAATATCATAGCCTTTTTTTACCCTCTAGCACCTGCACTTAAAAGTTTCATTTTATTAGTAGATTTTTTACTTTTTAAAAATTTTTTACCAAAGGCATGTATATCATATACATAATGGTCATATTCTTGGTTATTTTGTACCTGTACATGATGTATCTTGGTTTCCCCCCTCTTCCCCACCCCTCCCTTCTGCTCCCCTCTTCCCTATTTACAGCAGGTTTATTTATATTTTTCCATTTTTCCCTTTCTCCTTTCTTTCCTTTTGCCCTTCCTTCTTTTCCCCTTCCCCCATTAGTACATATTTGCATTACATAATAAGTACATTTATTGTGGAGGTATTGATACCTATACATAACACATTTTAACTCTTTATGTCCCTGTTTCCTCCCCCTCTTTAACCTTTCCTCCATCTCTTGGTCCCCTTACCATTTGTAAAAGCTCTCTATCCCTATTTTCTAATGTCTTTTCTTTTTTATTTTGATCTTTATTTATACTTTGTGTTTCTCATATAAGAGAAGTCATGTAATAGTTAAGCTTGTGCATCTGATTTATTTCATTTAACATTATGGTATAAAGGTACATGTATTTTCCAACGAATGGCTCAAGTTTATCCTTCCTTACAGCAAAGTAGTACTCCATTGTGTATAAATGCTACATCTTCTTTATCCATTCATCTATTGATGGACTTATAAGCTGCTTCCAAGATTTAGGTACTATGAATTCTGCTTCCATAAACACGGGCATACATGTATCAATATAATATGATGCTTTTAACTCTTTCAGAAAGATATCAAGGGGTAATAATAGCTGGGTCAAATGGAATTTCTATTTACATTTTTTCTAGGAATCTCTATACCAATTTCCACAGTGGTTGCACTAGTTTACATTCTCACTAACAATTTAGAAGATTCCCTTCTCTGTTACACCCTTGCCAGTATGTATTATTGGTTTATTTCTTGACCACAGTCAATCTTTCTAACTATCTTTTTGTCTAGCACCTTGCCAGCTTCTGTCATTGGTTGATTTCTTCCTGACAGCCATTCTTTCTGGCAAGAATCCCAGTGTTGTTTTAATTTGCATTTCTCTAATGGTCAGAGATGTTGAACATTTCTTCATGTACTTATTGGTCATTTGTACCTCTTCTTCTGAGAAATGTCAATTCATTTCAGTTTTCCCATTCTGCAGGCTGTCTCTTCATTCTACTCTGTTGCTTGTTTCTTTTGCTGTGCAGAAGTTTTAACGGCCTATAGGCCCTGCACAGTTCTTCCCAGTTACCCTTTCTGATCTGATCTCATACTACTCTCTATTTCTCATCACATTCCAACCACACTGCCATGCCTGTTTTTTTCTAATTTAGAGCATAAGTTAAACTATTGCCTTATAATCTTTACATTCACTGCCCTCTCTATCTCAAATGTTTTTCACAGATATGTTTCTTAGCACCTGCCAGTCTGTAATCAATTCTCATCTCAGTACGTATGATCTACCTTAACTAACACTATTTCATATTACAGTCTGCTTCCTCCACCTCTCAACACTCCTATTTTAACCTCTTTTTCCATGGAATTTAGTTATGTTCTAATATAAATATAATTTTGCTTATTAGCTGTGCTTATTGTCTGATCTGTCAGAAACATAACCACCATGAATGAGGACAAGAACCTATTTTTACTTGTTGATAGAATCCTAAATACCTTGACATAGCTAGGAATGAAATAAATATTACCTATGAATGAACTTTAGAAGACATATATTTTTCTCCAGAAAACAGTTTTAGATGAGATACTGGGAATAAAAGGACACAGTTAACTCTTCATTAACTCATCAAGAGACCATTGTGGGAGTAATGATAACTCTAAGTAGCCTTAAATGTTTTCAGAGTATCAGTAAATATTTATTATAAAAAATTAGGACATAGAAAAATAAAAAGGAAAAGTATAAGTTTCTATTTAAATATTACTGCTAATATTTAAGTATATATCTTTCTAACATTTTTCCACATATAAACTTGACATTTAAATACTTTAAAAACATTTATATTATGCTCTTTCTCTTGACATGTCCTTCTTTAAAGAAGATATGAATGTATAATCTCTTTCACTAAAATAACACCATGCACACACATACACACACACAAAAAGTCCCACAGAAACCTTTCCTTGACTACACCCCTATCCAGCTACAATCAGTTCTCTCCTTTCCCGTGATGTCAAGCTCCTACTGATTTCTATTTTTCCATAACACATTATAAAAATAAAGGTGCTCTAGCCAAGTATCAGTGACCCATATGTCACATCAAATTGGCTATTTTTAGTTGCCACCGCACTTGATAATTCTGTAGCACTTAATATCGTTGGTCAACCTTAAAATTTCAATTCAGGGAAGCTACACTTGAACTGACTCTCTTTTTAATTTCTTTCTGTTTTATAACTGACTTTTCTTCCTCTGGCCAACCATTAAATATTGGTATTCTGTAGTGTCCAACATTGGATTTGTTCTTTTCTTTTTTTAAAATAGATTTTTATTAAAATTTATCCAAAATTACACAAACTCACAGGCCATTACACAAGCTTACAGACCACAATAAACTGTAGCTTTTGCTTATGACAGTGAGGACTTGTTCTTTTCTAATAGTACACATTCTCCTTGAATAATGTGTGATAGTAATCGTATCTGTAATTACTGTTGTTTCAATCCTTAGCCTGTCATGCTATTGACTCGATAATTTCTAGTTTAGTCCAGGTCACTCCCCTGAATCCCCAAACCACGAAATCTCTTAGATATTCATCTCTTTGAAGAATTGCCACATAGGCATAGCAAAACATAGGCAGATTAACTTTCCTCTTAATCTTGCACTTCATCCAAAATCCTGGTGACTGTTACTCTATCCAACTATTCTTGCATCCAAGAAAGAAATTTAATCATTTTAGATTTCTCCAATATCATAACTATCTACATCTCACTAGCCATCAATTCATATAAATTTCACTTGCTTAATAGCACTTACATTTTAGTCCTCTTGTCATTGTTACTGCCCTAGTTCAGTTCTCCTAACTGCTTATCTGGATGTAGCACTGTCTCCTCCTTCACAGTCTCTACAATTTCTACTCTATATTGCTCTCTGACAAAGCTTTCTAATTGGATTTGAGAATAGACTGCTGTCTCCGTTACTTATAGTAAAGGGAAATTCTTACCTTCTTTCCCAGTCCAGAGAAACCTCCATTCATGGACAAGTACAGAGCATTTAAGTCAAGTAAACAGGCAACCATGCAAAACATGAATATGAACTGGTAGAGAGGTCACTATGTCAGAAATATAGGTCTAGTCACCATCTTCTCCTTTCCTTTTTGCACATGACACTTTAATGATCGGAAATCTCACACTTTTAGGCTGAAAGACCAATTACAATGCCGAGGCAAACTGTCGTACATACTGTTGGTTGGCTAACCTAATACATTTCTTAACCATTTTCTTTATAGAACAGCTCTCCAGTACAGAACCCACAGAGCCCTAATAGTTGCTTACCTAGGTTTTCTTACAGCTAGAATTGGTCCCGTTTTGGTGCATGAGATGAAAGGAAACCATGACTGGAAGTTTCTTGGAAAGCTTTTGATTTCCTGATTAAAAGGGCAGAAATAGCTGACATTCCTTTCTCTTCCTTGAACACGACTGGTCCTGATATTGGAATCTGTGTCAGCTACCTTGCAACATGAGGCAATATGAGAACAAAAGGAACATAGACATAAAGTCAGAGTCTGTACCCCTGATTATGGAAACTATCTTCACAATTGGATGAAAAATATAAACACTGACTTGCCAAACTATCAGCTAAGCTTCTATTACCTTCTGCTAAAATCACACTATCCCCCTCCTACCACTCCACTCTATCTTTCAGAGGCATCCGTCCTTGAGGTGACACTGGTGAATCCTGCTATTTCTTTCTTGGCTCACACAACATCAACAGCATGTATACTATGTCTGCTTTTCTCCCTTACCAATGTATCATGAATATCTCTAAAAGTTAAAATACTGATCGATCTCCCCCTCTTTTTAACCCTAGATATACACATACTTTAAACAAACACGATGATTTCGTAGCTGGGTTTTACACTTCAGCATTTATTTTTGCATGCCTTCCTCTTCTCTTGGTCTTACTCTTCCTTCTACTTTCTGCTATCTCATTCTTTGTAGTATCCCACCTTTAACATTTTCATTTCCTCTGTGAGACCTATTACTCTCCTTTTACTATTGTACCTTCTATAAAATGTGCCACTCTTCCTTTACGTCCCTATGATTCTTTTAACACCTCTTTTGGACCTATGAAGATTATCTACATGTATCCTTTTATTACATTTGTAAGACTCTTGTGGGCATGAACTGTTTTATTTACTTTTCTTTAATTCCTAGGCCTGAAGAATAGAAATTGCAATCAAGTAAGTGGAGCAGAAATCTGAGGCAAATGGAACATGGAATGTGGAATGAGGCACCTGTTATTGTGACTACAGAGCTTTCCCATTAAGCAGTACAGGGCAGGCTTCCTGGAGAGTACAGGTGAGTCAGTTACTATTGGCCAGGAATGAGTCAACTGTTACCTGTGTAATAAATCCAGCCTGCTGCCTGTTTTTGTAAATAAAATCTCACTGGAACACTGCCATATCTGTGTTTATGTTGTGTGCAATTCATTTTGTGCTACTATCTACTATGGTCAGCAAACCCTACCAGAGAGTTCATTACTGGTCGGCCTGCGACATCTTACCATGTTCTTGAATGCAATACAGCAGGGCTCATTTCCACAGTAGTCCCAGGCCCTGGGAATTGCTGTATCTTAATCTACTCAGACTGCCTCAACAAGATACCACAGTCTAGGTAGTTTAAACAACAAAAATTTATTTCTCACAGTTGCAAAGGCTGGAATTCTGAGACCAGGATGACAGGATGGTCAGGTGAGGGTTTCTTTTGGTGTTTTACAGATGGTCACAATCTAACTATGTTCAAATGTTCATGCAAAGGGAGTAAAGAGACAGAATATTGCTCCCTCTTCATTTTATAAGGCCACTAATTTAGGACCCGACCCTCATTTAACCTTAAGTAACTTCAAAAAGTCCCATCTCCAATGGAATCACATTGGAGTTTAGAGCTTAAATATATGAACTACAGGGAGACATAATTCAGTCTATAGCAGTAATACACAAGGCATGAGGGAGGCTGCAGTGAATACATAGAGCAAGCAAGATTTATGAACTAGTGCTTTTTTTTTAAAGCGGAAAACCATGAAGAGGGGACATTTTTAAGAATGTAGAAGTACCAGAAAGAGGCAGTAATTAAGACATGGATATTCAGGATTTGAGCTAGAGTGGTTGCATTGGGAATTTAAGACATTTTGAAAGCAAAATAATCAGGGGTTAATTTTCAGTACAGCAAATGAGGATACATTAGTCTTATAATGAACATTTTTATTTTTTTCTTTAAAGTCTTAAAATAATCATATCTCTTGAGTTTACATTTTTTAAAATTTTCACTTGCATCACCGTATTTCTTTTGAAGATTTTTAAAAGGAAGTAAAAAATCTTAGTTTTTGATTTCTGGGCAGGTAAGAAGTCCCTGTGGACTATAAATGAGAGAGAACAGTACTCTGTAACAAAATGCCATTTTCAACCTCCAGCAACAGTCCTTATACTTGTCAGTTGGTTCCAGAGCCACTAAATCAAGCTACTTCCAAATCATGGCATTTCCTGTTTCATACAGAAAAAGTAAAGAAGTCTGTTTGTCTTCTCTCTTTTCCACTAAATCTTGTGGGCCTCTTTTCATGCCTTATTCCCTTCCTCTTTATTTTCTTTCCTTGTAGCAGAAAAATATTTATATATTAATCAATATGTGATTTTTGTTCTCAGTTTTGTTCATCCATGATCCTTCCTCTCCAATTCATGCAAAAGCACGTTATGTTTTACTCTTCAGGGAATGAATGACACAGCGATATGTAGATAGAAAATTAAATTATTAAATGTTTGGTGCTTGATTGTCCAAAGTCTAGATTCTGAGCATATATGAGAGATTTGAAAGTTCTTCCTGGTCTCCCTGTCCTCGACACATAGTAGATAAGGACGCTATGGAGTTGGGACAAGATACGAGTGGATCTCTGGGGAAGTATGCTGAAACATATTTGCTTCACCTGAGGACTGGTGGGAGGATGATGCTCAAGATACAGTGTCCCATTAAGTTGAAGGCTTTGTTGGCAAAGGGAGTCCAGACAGTGCAATTGTCAGTACATGGTCTAAAGAGAAAGCAAGGTCAGAGGATGACACTGATTGGGCACTGAATGGATAGGAAAGTTTTTTTTTTTTTGTCAGAATAAGGATGAAAATATCATAATATAGTCAACCCGAAGCACCGTAGGCCTGAACTATGCCAAATATTCAAACCCCTTTGCCAAAATATTGACACTTCAATGGGTCTAGACACTTAAGGATCCAGGTACAAGGGAACAGGAGAGAAGAAGACTCTCCATTGATTCTTGTTTCTAGCCCTGGATAAAAGTAAGCGCAAGCAGAAGTTAAACTGATTAATTTAGTAAATATATTCTGTATCTATTAAATTGTGTACAAATAACTTTTAATTTAAAATAAAAATTTTATTGTCTATATATCTAATTTTGTGGACTATTATTCGTTCTTAGAACAAATTTCTTCCTCTTCATTACAATTAACCTCTTCACATAAATTTGAAGATTGCCTAATTTTCTCTGAATCGCACACTAACATTTTTATATGCTTGACATGAGTTTCACACTGTGTCAGAGAATAAACTTAGATATTAAGGTTATCAAAAATAGCAATGATTAAGTAACATCATATGGAAGTTATTTTAAATAGACATATTTGTTACAGAATTTTAATTTGAGTCTTAAAGGAATGTAAATTTTTATAAATGTAATTATTATGTCGTAAGAATTTGTATTTCTAGTCTCAGAATATGACTTCAAATTTGCATAAATACATATTCCAAAAATGACAGTTTTGGATTTCTAACATATGCTAGCCTCCATATCAGTCATCCAAATGTACATATATTTTAAAGGACAACTAGCAGATTTTTTATATAGCTAGAAAAAAAATTTTTTTTATCAATATGGAGGATCAAGTCAATTATGAAAGTTTCCCTCCAGGACTAATTAAATAAAAATGCCATATGATAGGTTAATAAAACCTAGTATATATATTGTGAACACTGGCTGGACTCAAAACTCTAAACTGTATGTATAGAATCATACTGGAAAGGCTATTTGGTCTGAGTATGTTATACAGAAGCCAGCTACTCTGGACAAAGGATAGAAAACCAGGCACCAGGAGATAATAGCACTTCAACCCTACACTATTTGTGGATGTAGGCAAAGTCATCTTTTCTAAAAAGGCTTAGACACCCTGGATAGAAAAAAATATGTATTAAAATAAGTCTTTTACTAGTGAAAGGCATAAATCACACCAAAGTCAAACGTAAAACTCCATGGACTTGCATCCACAGTGCAGAACACCTGAGACTCACACAGAACCAACTCCCACAAAAATAAACTCACGGTTAAAAATTACAAAGCATGCCGGAATAAGCAAATGTATGAATGGAAAAATTCAGTTTGAAGAGCTACATATAATTGAGAAATACATAAAAAATTTTAATATACAGTAGTTATATTAAAAGAGATGTTAGAAGAGGAATACAGCAAGTCAGTGAGTGAGAGCAGGATATAACTTAAGAAAGAAAGAGGAGAGAGAGAGAGAGAGAAAGAAAGAAGGAAGAAAAGAAAAGGTGGGTTGGAAAAAACTCAAATGGAGATTTTACATAAGAAAAGTCGGGTTAAAGGAGATAGGAATGGTAAGTTGGAAAATATTACTAAAGAAAACATATGGAACAATTACCCTTTAAAATTGAACCCTCCAACTCCCTAAGCCTGGCATAAAGCTACAAATAATCTTTAGAAAGTCATCTAATTCAGCACTAAAATCAATGCCTTTCTGAAAAACTCTCTCCAAATATGCTTTATACATATTTCTCTCATAAACTGTATTGTATTCTTCTAGACTGGAAGTTCAAGACTAGGGGAACAACTAATGTTTTTCCTGGCCCCTTCATTAAGTCACTGGCTGGCTTTCAGATATGATTCTTCTGAAACCTTTGCCATTAAAAAAAATATATATATATTTATATATATGCATTTAAAATTATAGAGTAATATTTTATTGTCATTTTCAATAGTTTTTTTTAAAGATACAATTTCACAATTTATCTACATTTCACTTGTTTTAAGGGTACAATTTTTGTTTTGTTTTGTTTTGCTTTTTGAGACAGAGTCTCGCTTTGTAGAGCAGGTTGGCCTCTAACTTGCTGAGATCCTCCTGCCTCACCCTCCCTCCAGAGTGCTGGGATTAAAGGTGTGTACCACCATGCCTGGCAAAGGTATAATTTAATAATTTAAATTTTTATTTTTATTGGTACTTGTTTGTAGTACATAATGATTATATTCCTCATGGAGAGTTGGTATATGTACACAACACATATTTTTTTTCAACCACTTCCCCTTCCATCTGTTCCCCCATCTCTAAGTCTCCCTTCCCTTTTGCTGACGATTCATCGCTCTATTTCCTATTATCTACCTTTTATTTTGTTCTTTATTTATATTTGGGGTTTGGATCAACAATTTTTCTCTTTTTCTTTAATGGCTTCTCACATTAAAAAGTAAAGTAAACCCAAAGACAGAAACCAATAAAATTTCCACTCTTTTTTTTTAAGCTACCTCCATTTACCCCCTTCTTGTTACAGCCAAATTTCTCAAAAGAATTGTCTGTCCTTTTAATTTTCTTAAGATGTTCTTCTAGAAACATTCTTCAACTCATTTCCTGCTGTTACTAGACTGAACAGATATTCTTCAGTCTTCATCTTTCTTGATGTTTTGGTTACATTCTCTATTGATCACTCTTAAACATTTAAAAAATGTTCTGAAATATGTGTGATTTTTCATCTTTATGATAAAACATTGTTTTCCCCCTGCCTTTCTTCTTATTTCTGAAGTATATTTTCCTTCATCTTCCCATAAAATTGGAGTTCTTCAATGCATTGTCTTAAGCTACTTTCTCTTCTCATTAAAATTTCCCTAGGCAATGTACCTGCATCTTCTGTTAATACCTGGTACAGATGTCTTCAGATTTAGGATTGCAGCCTGTGCGCTCACACCCACACACACCTCGTTTCCCCTACAGCGCTGGGGGCTGAACTCAGGGCCTGGCATGCATGCAGGGCCCTGGGTTTGATACTGCCAAAAAAAGGTAGAGAGATAGAACAGGGTTGGAGTCCTATGTCTGAAGATGATGTATACAGAAGTATTAACAGAAGTTGTAGGTCCACCATCCAAGAAAACTATACTGATTGAGAATAAAAAAAGATGAAAAGATAACGTAGTTTAAGACCAGCATTAAGGAACTCCAACTTTATGAAAGAGGAACTCTTAAGGAGACAGCTCCGGATGTCTTCCTTAAGTACCCCATTCTCATTCAGGGTATAGACCGAGACACATGTGTTTTGTTTATCTTGATGTTTGGATCTCTTCTTTTCCTAGTTAACTGCTATTCACTTATTGGCAATGAATACACCTTTTTTTAGAAAGCCTTGCCTGTAAGTCCCCAGCTGTATGCTTATAGTGACAGCCACTTCTTTTTCACAGTGTTTACCATAGTTTAAATTTAACATATTTGTGCATGAGAGCTTACTATATTCCATTCTCACTAGTCTTGAAACTGCCTGATACATTTACTGTTTGCAGTGATCACTCAGTATTTGTTGAATGAACTACGATAATGTTTTTAATAGCTACCAATGTTTGCTAATAACTTAGTTTTTGAATTCCTTATTTCTGGTCTATTCTATTTTATACATTAAAACTCTAATTGCTTTCTGATTTTCTTTCTTGAATTAGAGTGGGAAAGCTTATAAAGAGATGGGAACTGTGCATAAATGTGGGGATGTTCCTGAGAATGTATGTGAAATCTACCTTCTTAAGTATTATGGAGAAAACACAAAAAATAAAAACCAGAAAGACTTATACCTACTGGCTGAGATTGCCAACTAATAGCTTTTTTTAAAAAATAAAACTAAACTTTTTTTTTTTTGAGAGAGGGTCTCACTATGTAGTTCAGGCTGGTCTTGAACATCTGTGTAGTCCAGGTTCCATTACATAGCCCGGGCTAGTCTTGAACTTACTGCAATCCTCCTGCCTCAGCCTCCCAAGTGCTGGGATTACAGGTGTGTGTGCACCACTACACCCAGCCTCTCTGTTTACCTTTTTCTTTCTTTGTTCATTTTTTCCTGCAACTGTTCTCTAACAATACTGATTTTCTTTTATTCCTAAAATCACCCCATCTCACTTTTCTCTCCTTCTTGTCATTTCCATTAATTTTCCAAATTTTGCTTTTTCCATTGTAAGTTTCCCCACCCCTTCAACTTTTTCTAGTATAACTACCAAGCTTTGTGAATCTCTAAATAGCTAGGTAATTTGTGCTATTGCTGTTGAATACTTTTCTATTGTTAGTACAAGTAAAGTTGTTCAATTTAGTAGATATGTAGTGTAGGTGACTAGTGGGTCAATATTTGGTTTGTGTTAAGTGTTCCTACTATAATTATAGATCTCTTTTCTACACAGTTAACAGTGGTACATTATCAGTCCTCTGGGTTTGTTTATATTCAGTTTGTATTAGATACCATAATTGATGTTGATTTTATTACAATAATCAGTGTGACACACCTGTTACAATTAATTGGTTTTCTTGGGATGTCAACATCTGGAATGCCTTGGAGTCATTAACAATACTGCGGCCCACTCCTGGAAAACTGTTCACTAGAACAAATATGCTGCAACCTCCCATTCCAAGTAAATGGATGGGGTTGGATCCTGGGACAGCGATAAAGGGCAGTATTTAGCCATGCCCAGAAGACACCACTGAAAAGTACACAGTAACTAAAATGGCCTCCATATTATACACAAAGATTTCCAATGCATCAACCTGCAAGCCTCAACACAAACAAAAAAATATAGAAATATGACAGGACAAGCCAATGACATGCCTCCAAAAACACCTACCTTGCCCAAAGCTTGGACATGGGGCATCAAAGGGAGGAAGCCAAAAGCCACACATCCAAATTATTTGAAATGATATCAGTGGAGATAACAAAGCAGATAAATAAAGCATTTGGCAAGCTTATAGCAGACAGTAGCAGTAAGATTTTAGGTCAAATAAATAATCAGTGAGTCTACAGAAGACATTAATAAAAAGCAAGCTAAACTAAACAAAACGACGTGAAACATGAATGACCAGCATAGACAAGACATATAGACCATAAAAAGGCTCTACATAGAAATTCAGGAAATTAAAAATTTTATTGGAAGTATGGGCAGCAGAAACAGTGAATGTGAGGACAGAGTATCAAAACTAGAAACTAGAACTCTAGGGTTCTTGTTGATGACCAATTAATGACAGATAATGTAAGATAAGAGAACATGAAAAATGGATCCAACAGCTCCAAGATGATGCAAAGAATACTACTCCAAATTTATCTGGAAATAGAGAAAAATCAGAAGACAGCAAAAATGGCATAAAAAACCTATTTAATAAAATAATAGCAAAAAACTTTCCAAATACAGTGGTGTCTCAGTTCATGAACTTAATTCTTTCCATGATTCTGGTTGCAAACCAAATTGGACAAGAACCAAATCAAATACCAATCCCATAAGGTTAACACTGAACTTAACCACTGCATACATAAATACAGCATGTAGAACCCCAGACAGCCATGATCAGAAAAGAACTTCTCCATGACATATCATAGTGAAAATTCCAGAATTTTAACATGTAAACAGAATATTAAAAGTGGTTAGACAAAAGCAACAAATAAGTTACAAAGGAAAACCCACTCGAATCGTAGCAGACTCCTCAATACAAACCTTAAAGGCCAGGAGATCTTGGAACAAAGTGGTTCAAGTCCTAAAAGAAAATAATTTCCAAACCAGGCTGATGTATCCTGTACAAATACCTTTCAAAACTGTTGGACAAATAAGGTATTTTCAAGAAAAAGAGCACCTAAAGAAATCAGTGACCACCAAATTAGTACAAAAAATTCTTGATGATACCCTGGAGACAATGGAGCTAATAATGACAAAAGGTCTAAAACAATGAATATACCACACAGGGTGAGCAGTTAGGTAGAATGGAAAGACAGGGAACCAGCAACAGGAAAACAAAGCAATGATAGGAATAAGGCAGCACCTAGAACTGATAAATCTCAATGTGAATGGTCTTAATACCCTAGTCAAAAGACACAGACTGGCAGGATGGATCAAGGAACAAATACAAAGGTATGCTGTATACAAGAAATACATTTAACCCCAAGGTATGGAAAACAATATTCCATTCAATGGGAACCTGAAAACAAGGTGGTATAGTTATCCAATATTCGGAAGAGGTGGACTTCAAAAGGTCAAATTGTCATTACTTGCAGATAACATGATCCTCTGTGTAGAAGACCACCCCAAAAATCCAGCAAAAGATTCAGATATTAATAGCCAATATTGGTAATGTAGGCTGGATACAGGAATCAACACACAAAAATCCATAGTGTTCCTATACACTAAAAATGAACCTGCCGAGAAAGAAATTAGGAAAAAGTACCATTTTCAATAGCATGAAGAAAAATTAAATACTTAGGGATTAATCTAAGGATATTAAGGACTTCTATCATGAAAATATGGTATTTTGAAAAAGGAAATCAAAGAAGACATCAGAAAATGGAAAGACACCCCTCATTTCTGGATAGGTAGAACATGGACAAAATGGCCATACTTCCAGAATTGATATATAGGTTTAAGACAATAACAATCAAAATACCAGGAGCATTCTTCACAGAATTGAAAAAAATAATCCAAAATAACATATGGAATCAGAAGAGATCCAAAGCAGCATAAACAATCCTGAGTAATAAGAGCAAAAGTGGTAGGCATCACAATTCCAGACTTGAATTTATATTAAAAAGTTACTGTGGTGAAAATCAACATGATACTTGTACAAAAAGAGACATCAGGATTGATGGCACAGAATAAATCATGCAAAAACAACTCCAAATACATTCAATTATTTGATATTTGACAAAGGGGCCAAAAACACACACCCTGGAGTAAAGATGGCCTCTTTAATAAATGGTGTTGGAAAAACTGGCTATCCACATGCAGGACATCAATTCTAGACCCATTTCTCTCACCATGTACTAAACTAAACTCAAATCGGATCAAAGAATTAATGTTGAAATAGAAACACTTAACCTACGGGAAGATAAAAATAGGTAAAACTCTTGAAGTCATAGGCCAAGGCAAGGACTTTCTGAACAGACCCCCCTAATTCCACAAGAACTAACATCAAGAATCAACAAATGGGATCCTGTCAAATTAAAAAGCTTCTGCGCACCAAAGGAAACAATCAACAAAATGAAGACACAACTTAAAGAATGAGACAAATTATTTTGTCAGCTACTCCAGTGACAGTACACTAATATCTAGACTATATAAAGAACTCAATAGAGCCGACCTCCCCAAAATAAAAGACGTAATTTAAGAAATGGGGTCTGAAATGGAAAGATACTTCTATTCATTCAAATGAATAGATGCAACTGAAATGAATAGATACTTCTCAGAAGAAGTACAAATGGCCAAAAAAAACATGAAAAAATGTCCAACATCTCTGGCCATTAAAGAAACGCAAATTAAAACAACATAGATACCATTTTACTCCAGAAAGAATAGCCATCATCAAGAAATCAAATAATAACAAATGCTAGGGAGGCTGTGGGGAAAAAGAAACTCTTACATTTTTGGTGGGAAGGTAAACTAGTACAACCACTGTGAAAATCAGTATGGAGATTCCTCAAAAAATTAAAACTAGAAATTCCATTTGACCCAGCTATTTCCCTTGCAGGTTTCTTCCCAAAGAGTGAAAGATGTCTTATTACAATCATATATGCATAGCCACATTGATAACACCACAATTCATAGCAGTTAAATATTGGAAGTGGCCTATATGTCCATCAACAGAAGAATAGATTTTAAAAATGTGCTATTTACACACAATGGAGTACTATTCTGGATAAAGAAAGATAAATTTGAGTCATTTTGTAGGAAAATGTATGAACTTCGAGAGCATAATGGTAAGTGAAATAAATCAGACACATATGCTTAAATATAACATGGTTTTTCTTATATGAGAAACCTAAATTATAAATAAAGAACAAAATAAATGATAGCCAATAGGAACTAGATCTTCTGCAAAATGGAAAGGGTTCAAGAGATGGAGGGAGGGAGGGCAGTGGAAAGGGATGAAAAAAGGAATTTAGATGTTACACACATGTACATACACCAACTCCACACAAGTAACCATTATGTACTGAAAATATATACTAATAAAAAAGGAAAAAGAAAAAGAAAGAAAAATGGGTTAATATTTTATAGAAAGCAAATTTTGAAATGCTATTAAATATTGTATATCATATGTACTTACAGTTTATGGTACTAATACTGTAGTTAATGTGAAAGAAGGATACAGGTATCCCTTCCTATAAATCTACTTAGTGTGTGATTTCAGACAGTGAGTAGCAAAAATAAACAGAGGAAATGTATATTACTGAAAGTGTGTTTAAATCTATTTGGTTCCTGAGTAATACACGAGCTCTAATATAGTCATTTAACCCAAGATTTGAAGAGGTACTATCTAACAACATATATTTTGTTATATTTAGCAAACAAACATAATCCAAGTAGGACTTTTATCATGTTTCTCATTTAATGTACACAACTACTTTTTTGGGAACAAGGAATTTGCAAAGTAAACATTTTCATATGAAGCTAATACTTATTGTGAAGATAACAGTTACTTATATCCAGGTCAGTACATTATAAAATATTATTACTAGCATATCTTTAAGAGAAAGATAACAGATTTATCACAGTACCACATTTCATAAAATCACGGATTTTAAAATGTTTCTACTTGTCAAAATGAAGTCAAATTAATGATTCAGCTATCTCTAAAGTGCCACAATTGATACAACTTTTAACTCAACTGAGGAAAAATACCTTGAAAGACAGTTGCATTATAATATAGACTACTCCATTCTTGTTTTGAACCAGACACATCATCAAACAAACAAAAATAAAAATAAGACTTTCCAAAGAAAGGGAAGTACTCCCTGACAAGGAAACATACAGCAAAAGTAAGTAATCACTACCAAGAACAAAATATGATATCAATTAAGCTAAAAGATCAGGGAATAAAATTGCCAAAAGTAATGATCTAAAGCATTAAAGAGCATTTCAATCACCTGGAGAATGCAGCAAAATGCAGATTCTGATTTAGTAGGTAGAGTGGGCATGAAGACCGTATATTTTTGACAAGTTCTAAAGTCATGTTAATGACATTTGTCCATTTTGAATAGCAAGCCATAAACTACGTTATTAATAAAGTCGCTACAATTGGGAGACTGTTGGGAGAACTTCACCATGACTCAAAATTACACTAAAATTTTTTTCTTAAAAAATTATTATGTTTAAGTCTCAGGAGAAGCAATGATAAGCTCTTGAAAACAGTATCAAGCAAACACTCGTAAAGTACTACTTACCATTTTAAAAGTTATCTTCAAAGTTCTTAAAATTTCAACTACTTGAGAATGAAGAAAAAAAAATCCCACTAATTTGAAAAATCAGAACTTTAGGGTCTCACTGGTAATGATTTCATGGATGTGACAGAGCACAGGCAACAAAACAAAAATAAGCGAGACAAATCAAACTAGAATGTTTCTGCACAACAAAGGAAAAAAACATAGTGGAAAGGTACAACCTATATGATGGGGAAAATATTTGCAAACCGTATTCTGATAAGGGGTTAATCTCTAAAATATATTAAGAAACTCCTATAACTCAATAGTAAAATAGGAATAGAAAAAACTGAACTTGTAAATTCAGAAAAGAGCAAATAAAAACTGAATAATTAAAATAGAAATAAATTTAATATGCATTGTATGAGTTGAATGGTCTGTCAGACTGAAAATAATAACACAATTAAACAAACTTCGGACTGCATAGATGTTTCGCCAAAGAAGACATACGATGGCTAACACATGGAAATATGCTCAATGTCACCAACCATTGAGGAAATGCAATGAGAACCACAATCAGATTTTACCTCACACATGCTGAGATGGCTACTATTAATTTTTTAAAAAACCTAAGAGCACAACAATTTTAAATGAGCATGGAGAAAAGGGAATCCTTGCACACTGAACCTGCAATATGTAGCAACTATGGGTGTAATATGGTGATTTCTCAAAAATAAAAAAACAGAACTACCACATGACTTAGCAACCTCATACCAATTCCACTTCTTGGTATTTATATTTAAAAGGATTAGAACTCAAAGAGATACTAGCATTCTTATGCTCACTGCAGTACTATTATTTACAATAGCTAAGTTATGGAAACAACAGAAATGACCATCAACAGATAGATGCATAAAGAAAATGTGCTATATACATATAATACAATACCATACACTATTTAAAAAGAAGGAAATTCTGCAATATGAACAAATAAACCAACTCTGAGGACATAATGCTAAGTAAAATAGACAGGCAAATACTGTATGATTCCACTTATGTGAAGTCCAATTCATAGAATCAAAAAGTGGAATGGTAGTTGCCAGGAAGTGAGGAAAGATGAAAACGGTATGTTACTAAAGTTTCGGTTAAGCAATATAAGTAAGTTCTAGGATCTGCTGTGTAACATGAGAACTAGTCAATAATGATGCATTGCACATTTAAAAATCTGTTGAGAGCAGATCTCATAGTAAATGTTCTTAGTAAGATAAAAACTTTTAAAAGGACTTAAAACACAAAGGAAAACTGAAATAAAATAAGAACTTCAATTCTGTTTACTAAGGAAATGTCAATCTCTTTGCCTGAAAACTGCAGATGGCCAGCTAAAAGGCCCATCAATCTTCAAGGGAACAATGGGAGTAGGGCAAAAAGATGTCAGAAAGAGTACATTCACATGCCTCAGATTTTTCCTGGAACAAACAAGAAGATATAAATAAATTATTAATATCAAATTTAGCCAAAATTATAGTAATCTGTGGCTAAGACAATTCTCCTATAAATGTGGTACTTCAATGAACTTCTGAGGATGATCAACCTCCAGTTTCCAGCATATTCAATCAGTATAGTTTGGGATAACTTACATTGGAAACAAGTGTTTTTAGTGGGACACTGTTAAAATGCCACATTGGTTTAGCTCCTTTGCTGTTCCTCATAAGTTTCTCTTCATCCCTACAGTTATTTTATTATTTAGTGCCCTTACCAATTTACTTTGATATTTCCCTTTATGATCTACTGGTCTCCAATTTATCTCACTCCATACAATGGGTCCCAAATAGTGATCTCTCTAAAATGTAAGCATGCTGTTGCTGTCCTTCTGTTGCATCAAGGTCCCTGTAGGGTGGCCTAATAATTTGTCTTCCGTAGTCCTCTCAAGGCCCCACTATTTACCAGTCTCTTCTCTAGTCATACTGAACGATGTGAGGTTTCCCAAAAGAATGAGGCTAATTTATGTTGCTGGACTCTTCCTCATGTTATTCTTACTGCCTGAGCTGCTCTTGCCCATTTGTGTAAGCAGCAACACTTTTTATATTCCAAGTCAACATCTGCTCATCTTACCAGCTCAAGCACCATGTCCTTTGTGAAATACTTTAGTCCTTTGTAGATAGAACTGACTACTTCTTCCTTTGCACTCCTACTGGACCTGATAAGAAGTTCACCACTGAATTTTAATTTTCATTTTTCTTTATATTTTTCTCCCTTCACAAACTTAAGTTTTCCAAGAAAAAAGTTCATATTTAATTCATTCCTACATCCTCAGTACCTAGCACAGTGTCTGACATTGTAAGGCATGATCAATAAATCTGTATGGAACAGAACTGAATTTCTCACCTGAACTACTTGCTTATTTTTCTCTGCCTATATCTTTTGATGATTCTACCGAGATATACTGTTGTACAACACTGAGACTAAAAGCAGCAGCAGCACCACACAAAGTAAATGGCTTTTAATGCTCACAAATTGACTGATTTTGAGCAGAGATACAAGTTGAATAGGCACAGACACAATTCATCAACAATCTTCAGAATACCATTCTTGGAACTGCACATTTTGACCCACTAGGAATCAAGAAATCAGTTTCATGTGTCAAAAAGTTTGGAAAACTTTATATAACCCACCACTGAAGAGTAAAATAACAAAAAAACAAAACAACAATAAAACTCAGAGTAACCATGCATCCTTAAGGTATAAAAGACCATCTCTTTTATTTTTAGCCAGTCTTACACATAGAATCTAAGAACAACTTCAAGCCCTATGGTCAGAAAAACAGACTTATGATACTATAGTAAAAAATGAAATAAACCATTTTACATGCCCTTACATGTAGTCCAACTACAACTGGAGCCATGATCTATTCTCTCCCCATTCCCATCTGGCCAGGTTCCCTAAAATACTCCTTGGGTGTTATCAGATGCTACTTCTTTTCTGTAATCCTCTTGGGATAGAGTTCCAGAACTGAAACCCAGATCCCTGTTGTAAGTCTCTGGTCCCTTCCCTGACGTTACTCTAACCCCTGTGCCACCAGGCTCATCTACTCATAATTCCTCCATAACTAGTCTCTATAACTCTGTTTTCCTTTTCTTTCTGGACCTTCACACTAAGCAGACAGTAGCGTGGCCTACTTCATCCTGTCTCACCTGTTGCAGAGACTGTCTACACAGCCTACCTATTTCATGTAGATTCTGCCATGCCCTACTTTGGGCTACAATGGTGTGATGTCCAGGTAAGCCAAGCTACTCCTTGGATTAGGTTTTCTCAATTTTAACCCTAGTTTATCAAAATCTACAAGTGCAAAGGATAAAGGTATTTGTTAAATTTGGTCTTCTAGGCCTAGAGGACTATTAAAGATCTGCAACTATTTCTAAATTATAATTAACTTCTGTACAGAATAAAACTGTATTTAAAAACCTACAATAATCTTAATTTCCTTTATAAAACTGAGTGGTTGATAATACTCTAGGTTTCATGATGTCAAAGTAGTTGGCAAGCAACTCATGGAAAATACTCCATTTTGCTTTCTACATATGAAAATTATGTCTGCACAGACACACATATTCACAAATATTTACAAGGCTTTAATTTCATAAGGACTGAGCTTCCACAGTCCTGTACTTCCAAACTTGATTTCTGAACACTTATTTTATTAAATGTCATCTTCTTGAGACTTTTAATTTTACACAGCATTACTGAATGTTTTTATTTTATTGAGTAGAAGCACTGTCAGTTAAACACCAATAAACAGTTTACATCATTCAGTTATCCAAATGTTGCATTTCATATCTGAAGTAGTCATGAAGTTTTTCAACACAGTCTTCTTATACTCACTTTTCAGAACAGAGTAAGTCCTGAGTTAACTACAATATAAAAAAATAATCCTAAACATTTTCATATCTTAACAAATGCCAGAATATAATAAATTTTATTTGAAAGTAGTATTTTAAGTGATACTTGCTCTCCAGTGTGCTTTGTTTCCATAGCAGCAAGAATAAACATGCTTGATGAAAATTAAATAATGTAAATTTTGACATACATAATGAACTGAACACAAAAAGTAAATATTTTATTAAGTTAGAACATTAGAATCATGTGGGAAGACGTTCAGGAAATGTCATACGTTCTTAAAACATATACATGCTGATCCAGATAAATGTAAGATAGTACCCTTATAAAGAAAAACATAAAGTAGTAATACACAAACATCTTGTGAGTCCACATGAGAGACTCTCGACAAACCTTAGTGGATAGAAGACAGACTCCTGCCAAATGAGGCCAACTGTCATTAACCTAACATCAGTTACATTGGTCAGTACCAATGTGTATTGAAAAATCAATTACTAATTTATGAATAATCTTATTTTATAGAACATCATTTAGGAACTATCAAACAGTCTGCAACTACTGCAAATAGTTCATTTGCAGATTATGAGTCAACAGTAATCCTTTTAATGTGTCAAAGTTAAAAGAACATTCAGTTTCAATGTAAAATCAGTTATATGATTATTTAAGACTATCAGAAAATGTTTCTTTGTATCTCAGCACTATCCCCTAATCTGCTACATGACTTAGATTAAAATACTTCATCTCTCTGGGCCTGAATTTTCTTGTCTATACAACAGGCATAACCATGTGATAGAGTTACAGCGCAGTTTAGAAATAATGTAAGTAAAGGGTCTAGCACTTTCTCTTTTTAATCATATCACTAAGAAACAGGAGTTTCAGGACTTAAAGATTCTGAATTTAGTTACACATTACAATTAGTCCAAGTAATCACTCTGTTATTACTGCTAGCAACTCATAATTTTTTACCTTCTTGGTGAAATGCAGTTAGAGTTATTCTTTTATAGTTCATTAAATTTTTTCATATCTTTAGTACTAGCTATGAAATAAAGAAATTTACTATGTGAGGGTTTTTATTTCAACTATGAAACTAAGAGTAAATAATTCCATTTGAGAAGGTTCTTTCGCATATTCCAACACACATACTTTCAACTTAATTTGTTCTCAATTGTTATTTTCCATTATTTGAGGAGTTAAGGTTTGTTGAGTTATTTTTAACAAAGTATCCCAACTCAGTCATGAAAGAAGAAAAGGAAACAGGAATCAGAAATCACTTTATATCCCATCCAACAAACAATAATTCACGACTTATTTGAAGGCTGGGTCTTTTGAACATTAAGATGAAAGACCAGCTCTGCCCTTGAGAGGCTTGCAGTCTGGGTGAGAGACTCACACGGCTCTTCAGTGCACTATGTGATAAGACCAAGGTGCTTATAATGAGCCTCAAAAGCACAGAAGCAGCTACATTTGCCTTGGTAAGTTGATCAAACTTTAATATTTAAACTGAATAACTTATCATTTGAATAACTTCCTAAATGAAGACCATACGGTATAAAAATCAAAACAGAGGAATTCGTTACAGACTGCTGAAAATACTTGTCATTTTCAGAGAATTAAGAGAAATCTGGATCAAAAATGTGGCAGTGAGGCTTGAGGGAAATGAAATGGCAGGCAGTGAAAAAGGAAATGTAAAGTGGGACTAACCTGTGAATGAATTTGGACATTATCCTTTGTATGTGATGATGTATAGATTTTTAGATAGGACTTTTATTTTTACTATGATTCAAGAAGTATACACAACAATCCTGAAATTCAATCCTAAAATTCATTTGGAACCAAAAGAAACCTAGAATAGCAAAAGCAATTCTGGGCAACAAAAGCAAAGCGGGGGCCATCACAATCCCTGACCTAAAACTATATTACAAGGCTATTGTAATAAAAACAGCATGGTACTGGCAAAAAACAGACCCCAGGACCAATGGAACAGATTAGAAGATGAAGAAACAGGTCCTATCTTTGACAAAGGGGCCAAACAACCTCACTAGAAGAAAGATAGCCTCTTTAATAAATGGTACTGGAAAAACTGGCTTTCCACGTAATGAAGATTAAAACTAGACCTGTATCTTTCCCCATGCACTAAGCTAAAATCAAAGTGGATCAAAGGTCTAAATATTAAAACACAAACACTATATCTGTTGGAAGATAGAACAGGTAGAACTCTTGAAGACACAGGTGTAGGCAAGGACTTTATGAACAAATCCCCAGTTGCCCAGGAAATACCACAAAGAATCAACATCTGGGATCTAATCTTATTAAAAAGCTTTTGCACACCAAAAGAAACCACCAACAGAGTGAAGAGACAACCCACAGAGTGGAAAAAAACTCTTGCCAGCTATTTCTCTGACAAAGGACTAACATCTCTAATATATAAAGAACTCAAAAAAATCAGACCCCTCAAATTTAAAGACCCAGCCCAAAAGTGGGCAACTGAAATTAATAGATACTTCTCAGATGAATAATAAAAGCAAATAGACATATGAAAAAATGTTCAACATCAGTGGTCATTCGAAAGATGCAAGATAAAACAACCCTGAGATTCTACCTCACTTCAGAAAGAATGGCTGCCATCAACAAATCAGCCAATAAGAAATGCTGGAGGGGCTGTGGAGAAAAAGGAACCCTTCTCCACTGTTGGTGGGAGTGTAGACTGGTACAACTGCTGTGGAAATCAGTGTGGAGATTCCTCAGGGAACTAGAACTAGAGATGCCATTTGACCCAGCTATTCTCCTTCTTGGTATCTTCCTAAAAGAATTAAAAGCATCACACTGCAGCGATATATGCACACCCATGTTTATAGCAGCACAGTTTGTAATAGCTAAATATTGGAAATAGCCCATATGCCTATCAACTGCTGAATGGATAAAGAAAACGTGTTTTTTTTTATACAATGGAGTACTACTCTGCCATAAAGAATGATAAGCTTGAGATATTTCTAGGTAAATGGATGCATCTTGAGACCACACTCTTAAATTAAAATAAATCACACACACATGTTTAAATACTACATTGTTTCTCTGGTGTGACAAAAAGTGTAAATAAAGACTAAAATGTTTTCTATTGGGAAAGGGAAGAAATGTCCAAATGGGAAAGGGCACAAGAGAAGGGTGGGGGAAAGAACAGAAGGAAAAGAGAAATAAGAAATGGAAGGAAAAGGGCTGGGGATTTAGCTTAGTGGTTAGAGTGCTTGCCTCATAAGCACAAGGCTCTGAGTTCAATCCCCAGCACCAAAAACCAAACAAACAAAGAAATGGAAGGAAAAAATGGAAACAAGGCTTTTGTAAATAAGGAGGGAAGAAGGGGTGCAGGGATGGGAAGGAAATGGGAAAAAAAGAAGCAACAAGATATATCATGTACAGGTACAAATCCCCTATGATGAATGTTATCACTACATCTAAAGTGTACCATTAAAATAAAATTTTTAAAAAAAAGAAGTATACACAAGAGGGTCTAAACTATGGCCTTGCAGAGTAGGAGTAGAAACGATAGTTTAAAAATATACCACTTGTATGTGAGCATGAAAAATATAGGTAATGAAGAAAATGGAATCATTAAAGACTACCATATTTCTAGCTTTAGCAACTGGTAACATTATACATAAATTTAGAGTTAAGAAACCAGAAAAGTAATTTAAAAAAAGGAAAAACTCTTCCAACAGTAAGGTTATCTCTTAAACAACTTTAAAATTGTATGTGGATTCACTGTTATGAAAATCTTTCACAAAATGATTATGTAAACATGTCTCAGAGTGTGGCTACCTTTGGCAAATGGTTAAAAGCGTTATTGATTTCATGCTGTAGAAGGATGCATGCTTACTTTAAATATTTAGGAAAAAAAGAATGCTGTTTGTAAATCTTTACATAATTTTGAAATGCTTTCTTCTAATGTTTGTTCATGGGTGTGATGAACTTATTTGTAAACATTTTTATAGTTTGCTTTGTTTTTTGCTTATAATTACAAAATAGTATTTTAAAGAAATATATTAAACATAACTAGAGTCCACTAAAAAATGTATACATGCTTCAGGAAAAGCCAAATAGTATAATGTTTTTTCAACAGATGGTGTTACCCTCATATGGGGAACCCTACAGGAAGTCACATATCACAGAAAATCCACTACATTTCCAGCCCTTGGAAAAACTCAAAATGCATGTCCATCAATCTCAATGACCAAGGTTACCCAAGCAGCAGTTCACCGTATGAATAAATGTCTGGAAGCTCAAAGGCCACCACTCTGAGCTCCTCTTGTAATTGTAGAGGCCAAAGGTAACTTGTATTAATCTCATGATGTCTCAATAAATTTAGTATTAAAATATTTACACAAGTTTTTTTTTTCCCTGAAGTGTGTGTACATTTTTTGGCAGACCGTGTATTATTTAGAATTAAGGTACAACAAAAAATAATTTCTGCCATCTAGAATGCCCATCCATGTAAGACTATGAGTTAGAAAGCTTAAATCATAGCATTGTCAGTGATCACATCAGTAAACTTTAATTAGTCCTTAATTAAAAGGAAAAATCCTTGTTAATTTAATAACAACTGAGAAGGGGCAGACATGTCAATAGCATCCATCCATCTACTTCTTACTTTCTGAGAAAAAGGCACTAACCATGTAGATAAAAACTAAAGCTCAGCCAACTATAGTACTATGCAAAACACTACACCATAAAATTAGCTAGAGGAGCTAGGATTCCAGTCTGCATGCTGGGACTTCAAGATCTCTTTCCAAGATACTATGCTGCCTTCCTCTAATGACAAGTCATGCAAAATGACAAATTTTCTGAAAAAGAGCTGTGGAATTAATTTGAAATGCCAGAAAATTATTTGAGGGCAGTGGGTCTCAATTCTAGTAGTGGTGAAGAAAAAGCAGGCAGAGTGGGTCTTTCCAATTTTAACTAACATTCTATGACTTCAATTTTCACAAGGGTTGCTGAACTTTCTTTCAGGCGAGAGGCCAAGTTGATTACCAACACTAACCTGCTCACATGCACATGAAGCCATCTAAGACCATCCAAGCCAAACTTAGTACCAGATAATGTGGGCAGGACCAGCACAAGAAATGATCAGTTAATGCTCACTCAGACTGCTGACCAACAGAACTGGGAACAAATAAAAGTGATAATGTTTTAAATCTGTAATTTTGGAATAACATACTAAGAAATAACTAACATAGTAGTCTTAATGGATATGGTAGATATTGAAGCCAAAGTAATACTTTATTTCCCACTTTTCCAAAAAAAATTTTTTTTTTTTTTTTTTGTGGTGCCGGGGATTGAACTCAGGCCCTTGTGCTTGCAGGGCAAGCACTCTAATCACTGAGCTAAATCCCCAGCCCAAAAAAATTTTTTTATGTGCTCTAAATATTTGCTTATGAATTTTGAAAAGATGCAGAAAGAAACCAAACATAATTTAGCAAATATATCTTTCTGTTTTTTCTCAATTATTCAATAGCATACTCAGATTAGGATTTGAAGGCTCAAAGGATAAGAATCTTTACATCATATAATCAGCCATTATAAAAGTAATTCTAGGGGCAACCCATTTGGGACCCTTCCTGTCTCTCAGAAGTTATTCCTATTCCCCAGTCCTAGTCCCCAATAAATCTTCCTACTCTTAAAAAAATAATAATTTTACATAATATCATGTGTATTCTACACTTTAAAATGTATGAATTACTCACTCAGCATATGAAAAGACTTAAAAGTCTCAAAGATGAAAAGATTTATTTTTGGCTCATGGTTTCAGAGATTTCAGTCCATGGTTGGCTGGCTCTAAGGAGATACATCATGTAGAAGGGCATGCAGAGAAAAGCTGCCAAGTTCATGGCAGCCAGGAAATAAGAAAGAAGAACCACAGAGAAAGGAAGACGCTATGGGCACTTCAAAGACACACCCTCAATGATCTACTTCTTAGAATTTGACTCCATCTCCTACTAGCTCGTCAGTGGCAAACCTATTGAAGAGTTAGTGGTCTCATGATGCAATCCTCTTCTAAAAACCCTACTTCTGAACACATGAGCCTTTTGACAAACATTTTTGATTCAAACTGTAACAATTCTCCTACAGCCTTTTGTACTCCCTGGTAGCAGGGTGTCCTAGGGATGTGCCCTAGTGCTTGGAATATAAAGTCTTAGTTTTTATGACATACCTGCTATGGCTAATATGCAAACCACAAGATTCTGAAAAATACTAATGCTTTAAATTGGCCTATCTAGATAATTACTACATGATAACCATAGGTTTTTATTGTCTGAATTGAGAGTTTTTTGCTAGATTATTCATGCAGCTCTAGAACTGCTAAAATCTAACCTGCTAGTACATTCCAGATAGTCCTGACCACCAATAATTTTTCATTTCTTAGCATTCTTTCATTTTTATGACTATTTAATGCCTCAAAACTTATAATGTTACCTACCAATGTGCAAGGATCACATAAAATGTGAACACGCAACATTTTTCTTTGTGTGTGTGTGTGTTTGTGTGTGTGTGTGTGTGTGTGTGTGTGTGTGTGTGTCGTGCTGGGGATTGAACCCAGGACCTCATGCATGTGAGGAAAGCACTCTATCATTGAGCTACCTGCTCAGTACAAAGAATTCTTAATTCAGTCTTATCAATAACTTTGTAGCAATGTATCTCAAATTTCAGTTTTTGGATGAGGAAATTAAGGCCCAGAGAGTCTAAATAATTCAATGAGTGGTTGATTACTAAGCTGAGGTTGTATATAGTTTCCTCATAAAGCCCATGCTTACTGTACTGCTCCTCATTGTGTATATGGGTCTCCACAGCACAAAGGAATCATGAGATAAAATGAAAAGTGGAAGATGGACCATAGTAATGAAGGGTCCGACTTTTTTCAAACTAAGGATTGAACCCAGAGCTTTTACTCTGAGCTACATCCCCAACCCTTTTGTCATTTTTTACTTTGAGACAGGATCTCATTGAATTGCTAAATTGCCTGCACTGGGAATGAATTTGCCATTCTTCTGCCTCAGTCTCCAATGCTGGGATTACAGGTATGTGCCACCCTGTCCAGCTGAACACAGCTTCTTAAGACTTATGGCTTGGGTTTGAATCCTATCTCCACTTCTAACTACATGGATGACCCTGGGAAAGGTATCTAAATTCATCTGTAAAATGACAACAATGAAGTAACTATCTCACAGAGTTTTCATAAAGATTAAATGAGTAATATATCTGAAGGAACTAAAGCAATATGGGGCACATAGCAAGTGCCATGTACATGTTCATTGCTTTTGTTGCTCCTGTTATGGTTATTTATCATTATTGCCATTCTTTGACTCCAAAATAAAAATGTTACCTTTTTTTCTATTGTTGGGGATTGAACTCAGGCATGTTATGCAAGTGCACTACCATTGGGCTACATCCCAAGTCCTAAAGGTGTTATCTTTAAGTCAATTTTTGAATTAATTTTCATTTATCAATTTCAATCTTACAAACTTTGATTGATAGTGTCTATTAGTATCATTGATTAAATGGTCTCCTAAGCGTTAGCTCCAATTGACTAATTGCAGCTAAATACCAACACTAGTAGCACACTAGAATTGACTAGGGTGCTTTCAAAAATTGTCTATGGCCAATCTCAAAATCTCCAGAGAAATTATTAAAAAGAAATACCCTGGTGATTCTGATTAAACTGGTCTACAGATCAGCATTTAAGAACCAGTGCATTGCACATTAATATAAGTAATGAAGAAATCAATCCAAAGACATCTCCACCTCTTTCCTAAACATATGCCTGAGGTCAAATGATATCAAAAGGCTAGAAATATAAATCTCTGTGCTCTGGGACCCTTGTAAAGGGAAAGTTGTTACACTCACAATACTACTATCCAGTTGAAAGGAAACTTCTGGCAGTCAGTATCACCACCATTATCTATTAGCTACCAATTAAGCAGGGTATACAAAGATTTTTGGCTTCTCAAGTATGTATGTAATCCCGAACTTTGATAAAATCTATTATTAAAAAAGCAAAATATCCTACCATGGAAAACAACCACTTAAAGGAACATTCTCCTATGTTTTCAAATATGCTGAAATGAGCACTACACTTTGATTCACACGTATCCATGGTATAAGCATACCTTGGAGACGTTGTTGGTTTGATTCTAGACCACTACAATGAAGCTAATATCACAATAAAATCAGTCAATAAAATTTTTCCCCATTAAATATAAAATTATGTTTATACTACAGTCTGTTATGTGTGTACCAGCACTGTGTCTAAGAATGGATATACTTGTGGGGATATTAAGGAAAAACAAATTCAAATTCATTTTCTCCTACTACACACTCACAATACTTCTGTGATACCAAATGTATGGAAACTTCTCCCCTTAATAAGCAAGCAAGCAATTCTGCAGTGGACTTCAATTGGGAATCCACTAAGTCATTTGGTGTCAGATCTCACAAACTGAGTACTCAGGCCCACCAGACTGCCGCCTCCCCACTCTTTATAGGCCAGTCATAATTCCAAAAGAAGTTCTGACTTCTTCCTTGGGTCAATTTATTAAAATGGCTCAAAGAATTTAGGGAAACACCTGTGTTTATTGGTCTGTTATAAGTAATATTTTAATGGATACAAATAAACAGCCAGACAAAGAAATACATAGGATGAAGTCTGGAAATCTCATGCAAAGGTGTTTCTGTCTCTATGTAGTTGGGGTGCACCATTCTCCCAGCATGTAGATGAGTTCTTGCTCACCTTCCTATATACTTCCATGTGCTCAGCTGTCCAGTAGCTCCTCAAACCTGTTCTGGAATTTTAAGGAAACACTGCTGCATAAGCATAATGGAAAATTGACAACCATGTAGAAATGTGCTTGGACAAAAAGAACATAAACTGACTGCAACAGACTACATGGGGAAACCCAACAAGGGAGTCTGATCCAGTTCTTCATGGCCTCTGTGCATCATTCCTTGTACCTGGGCATTGGGCAGGACTGATGTTGAAATAGAGAGCTTATGATCTACTACCAGATAAGACAGGTCAGAAAATTTCTTTGTGATGAGGTCCAAGATACAAAAGTAGAAAAGATTAGAATATATTTTTAGTTTGTATGACCTGCCTCGAGAAAGAGAAGTTCTAGTTTCTATGGTATGCCTTGGGTAGAAAATGAAGCACATGAATGGAGGGCAGGAGGTGGCGGGGGGCGGGGGGGCTGCTTTCTAGGGCTTAATTCTGAGGCCTAAAGTGCAAAAGACTGTCCTTCACCTAGATTGCTTTGAAGGTATTCCAAAGCTACTCACAAATCAACAACAAAATTTTAACAAAAGATATGCTTATTATCCTAGTCATTTAAACAAGGGTTGTGAGAGTTATAAGGCAGGAACTGTGGATGAAAACCAAATATACATCATAATATTACAATACCTTAACTTAAAAATACACTATTGCTAATGCTAATGACTTTGATAAGCCGTATGCTATTTTTGCTGGTGGAGAGTCTTGCCTTGATGTTGATGCCTGCTAACTGCTCAGGGGCAGTAGCTACTGAAGGTGTAGGTGGCTATAAACTTTCTTAAAGTGAGGCAATCACTTTAAGTGATGCTTGGCACATGAACTTTAACAAAAGATTTCTCTGTAGCATGTTACGCCGAGTATTTTACCCACAACAGAATTTCTTTCATCACTGGAGTCAACTTTCTCAAACTCTGCCACTGCCTTATCAATTAAGTGTATGTAATTTTAAATCCTCTCTTATCAGTGGAGCAGACACTGGAGGTAGACTCCATCACAAGAAATCACTCTCATTTTTCATCCTTAAGAAAAAATTACTTATTTATTAAAGTTTTATTATGAGATTACAGCAACTCATTCACATCTTCAGGCTCCCTTTCTAATTCTAGTTTTCTGACTATTTCTCTACCTTACCTACCTGTAATTAGTTCTTTGATTTTTGTCTTGAAGCCATCATAATGCATCTATAAGAGTTGGAATCAACTGCTTCCAAATTCCTGTTATGGTGATTTTCTTTGACCTCTTCCCATGAGTCATGCAATGTTCTCAATGGCATCTGGAATGCTGAGACCTTTCCAGAGCATTTTCAATGGACTTTGTGGATCCATCACAAGAATCACTATCTATGGCAGGTATAGCCTTAACAAATGTATTTCTTAAATAATAACATTTGAAAGTCTAAACTACTCCATAACACATGGTCTCTTGAACAGATGTAGTGACAGGAATGAAAATGACATGAGAAGTTATTCACTTATAATACTCCTTACTTGTAAAGAGTAGCTGTCTGCCATGTCTGTTCATCTGTTCTCTGTCTCATCCCACTTTCCCCTCCTTCAAATAAATTGTCTTCTTTTATTAACAAAAAAGAAAACAGAGATTTTTTTGTATGTTCCCATGAGAGCTCTTGGGTTATAAGCTGCATTGTCAATGAGTACACATTTTGAAAAGAACCTTTTTTTTCCCCCCAAAGAGGTGTCAACATGGGTAAACCATGTTGTAAACAGATGTGCTGTCACCTAGGCATTGTTCTTCAATTTACAGAGCACAGGTAGAGTAGATTTAGTATAACCCTTAACTACAGATACTACCACTTTTGGAATGGTCAATCAATGTACACTGACTTCAACATAAAATCACCAGCTGCATTAAACCCTATCAAGAGAGTCAGCCTGTTCTTTGAAGCCGGACTGTGAAAGTCTAGCCAGGATATGAAGGTCCTAAAAAGTATCTTCTTCCAATGAGGCTCTTTGCATACACTAAAAAATCTTGTTTACTGTAGCCATTTTCATCAGTTATCTTAGATCTTTTGGATAGCTTGTTACAGCTTTCACAACCACACTTGCTACTTCACTTTACATTGTCATGTTATGGCATGACATAGCCATATGGCAAGATGGTTTCTTTCCCGACACCTCAAGACCCAATCTTTGCTAGCTTCAAACTTTCTTCTGCAGCTTCCTTACTTCTGTTACCCTTCACAGAATTGAAGAGAGTTAGGGTTTGACTCTGATTAGGCTCTGATTAGGCTCTGAAAGAATATTGAGGCTAATTCAATTTCTATCCAGACCACTGAAACTTTCTCCCTGTCAGCAAAAAGGCTGTTTGCTTTCTTATCATTTGTGTGTTCACTGGAGCAGCACTTTTCATTTTCTTGCAGAACTTTTCCTGTGTATTCGTAACTTTGCTAACTGGCACAAGACGCTTAGCTTTTGGTCTCTGTAAGCTTCCAACTTGCCTTCCTCACTAACTGTAGTTGTTTCCAGCTTTTTATTGAAAGTAAGAGATGTGCAACTCTTTCTTTGAACACTTAGAGGGTACTGTAGAGTTACCAGCTGGCCTAATTCAATACTGTTGTATCTCAGGGGATAGGGACGCCCCCAGATTGGAAGAGAGACAGCTCAGTGGAGCAGTTAGAACACACATGACATTTACCAATAAAGTTTTCTATTTTATGTGAATATGGTTTGTGATGGCCTGAAACCATTACAATAGTAACATCAATGATCATGTTTACCATAACAGACAAAAACAGTAATGAAGAAGTTTGAAATCGTGTGAGAATTACCAAAATATTACAGATATAATGTGAGTATATGCTACCAGAAACAATTGCAGAGATAGAATTCCTCCTGCAGCGTTGCCACAAACCTTTAATTTGTTAAAAAATAAATAAATACAAGAAAGAAAGAAAAAGGTATATACATCAAGTTCAATAAAATGAGATAGTCTCGTGATTGTAAAGACTTTTTGCTCTCCTGCACAAGCTGAGATACTGCTTTATTTTTCTCCCTCTTAGGTCTAACCCCAGTAATGAACACATCCAACCAATCCGGGCTAGATAAGGGCACTGCTTCAGAGCCTGGTAGTAGCAGAGAATTCAGTAATTCACTTCTGAGTAAGAGGAAACTCTCGAACACATTACAACACACAGTATTTCCCAAACTACCACTGATTAGTTTAAAGCCTAACTCAAAATTATAGGTTCTGTATTTCGATGAATGATTTGGGACTTGCATAAATTATAAAGTAACTGAATGAAAGCTCAACTGTCCCTTATCAAAATAGGTAAGTTCCTGACATCTATTTCTCAATAATGTAACTTTATACATCTGAGGAGAAACAGTGTCTTTCATTTTGCACTCAGTTGATTCAATATAGTAACACTGGAAACCGCCTGGACTTTCAGAGTACTTGGCTCAAAAATAAGCGCAAAAAATGAAACACATGGCACCCCAAATGAAAACTATCATCTTTACCATTAACACACCTTTGCTTTGCGGCTGTTATTTCTTTTTTTTTTTTTTTTTTTTTTTGGCAGCTGTTATTTCTAAGGTCTGAAATGGACTTTAGTGTAGGCCTTGGCATAGCCTTATGCTACTCAGGGGTCATTTATGTAACAAACAATTTGTGGTTTATTATAATTATCTAATGTTTTTTCACTCAGAGTCCTAGCTCCAGACAACACTGCAATTTAGGCTGAAATTATCTTCCAAGCCATACAAGTATGTCTAAGCAGTCCTTTCTCATGGGACTTCCTCTGTCCAGGGCCCACTAAATCTTTTCAAACAATGCTTATGCCTCTCACTTTTCCTGTTACAGCCCCTGCCCTTCCATGAAAACCTAATTGTCCTGTACTCTATTTTGGGAAAGCTTAATGAACTGATCTGATAATTTCTGTCAATTTATGATACTAATAATGGGTACATAATTAATGAAGTATGCCTCCTAGAACATGTACTTATTTTCAGAACCCCATGAAAAGACAGAGGTGATTAATGTGGAAATTTTAGAGAAGGCCAGAAGAAACACCCATTTGTCTAAAAACTGTCAAGAGCTGTATGTAGCTATCTCTTCTCTTTCAAGGCTGGCTTGACTAAATGCACCTGTAGGAGGCAGAAAAGTGCGTCTTCAATGATAAAATGTCTCAACCTCAATCTCTAAACCTGTGATTATTCTAAATGGAAGGGAGAAATTAAGATTTATGACAGAATTAAAGCAAAGCTGCTAATCAGCTGGCCTTAAAAGAGATAATCCTGGCTTAATTGTGGGAGGGGTCCAGTCTGATCACAGAGTCTTTAAATGAGAGAAGAGTAAGACATAGAGAGTGGCATTTTCAGAAAGAATGGACCAACTATCGCTGGCATTGAAGATGGAATATGGGCATAAACGAAGATGTGGATATAGACTCCAGAACCTGAAGAAGCAAGAAAACAGATTCTCCCAGACAGCTTCAGAAAGGAAAGCAGCCCTGCCAACACCTTGGTATCAGTTCAGTAAAACTAATTTTGAGCCCATTTTGGAGTGGTGATCTCCAAAACCAGGATAAATTTGTGTATTTTTTTTTTAATTTTTTTTAAAATTTGTGTATTTTAAGCAATTAAAATTGTGGTAATTTGTTACAGCAGCAACAGAAAATCTACCATCAACGTATATAGAGGGATCCAGTACCTTCATTCCTTAAAACACATGCTTGGTATTTTCCCACTGGATTATACTGCTACTTCATAAAAGCAGACTCATCGCACAAGTTGACTCATTTGTATTTGCTGTGATTATACAACTAAAATAGATTACAAATTGTCATGGTTAAAAATAAAAGGAAGATGCAACAATGAGAAATAATTTACTATAAATATAAAAACCTTCAGATGTCTAATTGGACAAAAAGATAATTAATGAAAAAACTCATTGGCTTGTATATTTGTAACTGTTCTAACCACTCTTCCATTCAAGAATGGGGGGAGGATGGTCTATCAAATACAAGTAAAGAAACTCTGCTAAACATCAAGGTATGAATGACTGATTCCCTGTGACTTGCTGGCTTACACGATTTTACTTTTCTCTTAGTACCCCAATTCACAAGGAAACACAATACTTGTCACTGATTTTATCCTGAATTTAGGGGACATGCCTACTTCCAGAGAACTGCACATGACACCTGAAATTTAAAACCTGAAAGGATAAAGTATTTATAGATCTTAAAAATAAGTTAAGCCAAGCATGAACCCAGGCTAGTTGTTTTATAACAAATGTCCCTGAAAAACAGTTTAGCAAAAGCACCGACATTTTCTTAGCTGATGGCAGCAAGATAAAGTCTTACTATGATTATGTAAACTCTCTAAGAGCACAAAATATCTTAACTTTTTTCATCTGTCAAGAGACTAAAAATATACAATTCCATATTCTATCCTCATATATGAAATTCTTTGATGAAAAGAAATGACCCGACTGTTCTGCTCCAAGAGGAAATTTGGGGTCCTCTGGTGTTGGAAAACAAATGATCCCTTTCACCTTTATGAACTAGGACTGAACAGAGGATCATACAAGCACAGAATTTAAGAGCTGAATATTTTAGTGTAATACATATGTTAGGGTAGTACAGATATATAATTATTTTTAGTGGTAATCTTTGGTCATGGATGACTATTCAATTTTTATTCTGATGGAGTAGAAAATCATTATTAAAACGCTGAGCCTCTTAAGTAAAAGAATACTTGCCTACAATCTATACTTCCCCTCTAGCTTTAGAACAAAGGTGAGTGAATTAAGATATTGTGGTAAAGTAATAAATAAAAAGGGCATGATGTGTAGTCTGATTTATAATTTATTCTTCTTTTTTACAAAATATTAGAGACACACAAAATGGAAAAGATAACATCTGTGATAATATGACCTAGTTTATTAAAACATAATAGTTACACCCCTTTATATAGCACCTCAGATCACATTTCCCTTCCCCACAGTAGGTAATTACTCTCTTAAATTTGGTATTTAAATGATTGATTTTTGAACATATATTTCAGTTTTCTACATTTTCTGTTATATTGTTTCTAAAATTAAACATTAACTTTCAAATAGTATTTATAAAACAAATCCCCAGTGATACCATTACAGTTGATCACATCAAACCAAAGAGAGGATTCTAGCACCTCAACCCTATGTGGGCACATGGAGAATGGTACGGTGAGGCCAGCATGTGAGGGAAGTGTAGGTTAGAAGTGTAGGTGAGCACCTCACCACGACAATTTTGAAGAAATCTGAACAAGACGAAGAGGAACTGTAGCAAGTGACTATTGTTTTAAAACTGTGTAACGGCAGAAATGAAGCAATTAGGGGAAAAAGGAAAACAGGTGGGTATTTTTTTTATCTTAGATAATTTGTTATATAAAGCCAAACGTGGAAGTTTAGAAATGAAAACAAGAAACAGTCCTCCCAGTGAACACAAGTCAAAAGATTTGAAGGCATCACTTAGTCTCACTCATCAAACATGGCTAGCACTGAGCTCTGCTCCAGGATAAGTGCCTGCTTTCTGTCCATGTCACTCTAACTAATTCTGATCTTTCCCATTCTGGAACAAGTTAGCTTTACGTAAAACTTAGTGCCTTATTCTGTGCAGACAACAGAATATCTGAGACTGTGTAGTTTACAAAAGAATTTTTTAAAATGTATTTTTTTACAGCTCTGGAGGCTGGAAAATCCCAGATCAAGGCACCTGGGTTTGGTCGGATGAGGACCTCCCCATGTGTCCCATGGCAGAAGGCAGAAGTTCAGGAGAACACGCCAGCCAAATGTTCTAAGGAGCCTCTTTACTTACTTACTTGTTTACTTATTTATTTAGCAGTACTGAGAATTGAACCCCAGGGCCTATGCAATGAGCACATATCTCCACCTCACCACCTCCTCTTTTTGAGATACTGTCCAAGTCAATAAGTTGTCCAGGCTGAACTCAAACTTGTGATCCTCTTGCCTCAGCCTCCCAGAGTGCTGGGATCACAGTTTGTATGCCACCAGGAGAAGCCTCTTTTAGAAGGACCTTAATCCTTAGAATGAGGAATGACTTTTCATTGCCTAATTACCCTTTAAAGGCCCCCAAATCTTAATACTATATCACTGGCAACAACTTCATTTTGAAGGGGATATATTCAAACCACAGCACTTGGAGAAGACAGTGCGTATCTTTATTTTTCCTTCTTCCTCCCCTAATCCTGGTATCTGAAGAGGTCAGTGAACCTCACCTCTGATAAAGCCTGTCCTTCTCAGACCTTCGCCACATTCCGGTAACCCAATAGCTCACATAGATCAGGCGGTATAAGTAGAAAACCTCACACTAAACCTAAAATACAGTAAAGCTCATTAAATGCTAATTATTGGTACCATCATTCTTATTACCACACCTCATTGCTATTGCTTACCACCCTCTTGCTCCTAATCAAAACTCTCAATCTTTCAATTACATACTAATGAAAGCTATTTGAATATACAAAATGTTACCTGGACATGAATACTTACAACATCTTTTAACACACACACCCCCTTGGCCAGCTGAAACGTAATCAAATATAGCCCAGTGCACTGGTAGTCTTTAAATCTCCTAAGGGAATTCCACCTTGCAGCCAGGACTAAGACCCACTGTTGGCCTCTGCTCTTGAACCATTTACCATGTCTGAAGCACTGGATACATCACTGATTTGCTTGGCTCATGTGCTGAGTATCCATTCACTGATCTAGGGCTCAGTGCTGGGCCTGGGGCTTCTCAGAACCCTCCAACAGCTAACGTAACATCCTTGGAATCAAACAAAGATTTTTGACTGTTGTATCAAAATTCTTCATCAGCTGACCAATTTTGTACTCTCTACTCAGCTTTCCCACATCAACACACGCTTCCCACCCTCTCTGAATCTTTCTTGATCCTTTGTGATGCTCCACAGCTCTCAGTTGCATCCCGAGGTTTTGGTCAAAGCAATCCTATTTTAAGAAACTGTCAGCCAAAATTCTCTATATAATATGACATTTACACAAATGTGCAAGAAAATCATCACTGAAATTTATATGTACGTTTGCCAATGACTCAAAGGACTCTGAGGGTAGACAGGCTATTTCATTCATTGTTGTACTGAATCATCAAAGGAAGACAAAATATAGGGAGAAAAACTTTTCTTTCGTGAGAGGCTGCAGATTATTAGTTAAAAGAATAAAATTTGGGACCTACATCTACCACCATATTTTATATTTTATATGGAAGTTATTTCACCTCTCTGAGCCTCAGTTTTTCCACATCTAAAAAGGAGATGAAAGAAATAACCTCACAAAGTGATGTCAAGATTAAATGAAATAAAAACACTCAGAAAAATATCTGGCATATAGAAAGGTACACTAGGCAGAATAATGACTCTGTCTACCAGGGCTTAGATGTCCATATCCTAATCCCCAGAATGTGTAAATATGTCACATTACGTGACAAATGGGAATCTGCAGCGATGATTAAGTTACAGATGTTGAAAGGAGGCAGTTACTTTGGTTTACCCAAATGGGCCAATGTAATAAGGGTCCTTAAAAGTAACAGGGAATAGATGATAAAAGAAACCAGGGAAGGAGCAATGTCATCCCTGGAAGGCAGCCACAAGTCAAGGTATGACAACGCATTTTAGAAGCTCGAAATGGCAAGGAACAGATTCTACCCTGGAGCCTTCAGAAGGAATACAGCCCTGCCAACATTTGACTTTATCTCCATAAGACTCTTTTTCAGCCTTGTGAACTCTAGAACTATAAGATGATGAAATTATGTTGTTTTAAACTACTATGTTTGTGGCAGTTTGTTACAGCAGCAATAGGAAATTAACAAAAGGGACATACAAGAATTCTCACTTTTTCCTGTTACAAAAGATTCCTGAACTAGCATTAATAGTGACAAGTCATGTTGACAGCACGTGTTGACAGCACCCATTCTTTTGGGGTTTTTTTTGTTTGTTTTTTTTTGTTTTTTTGGTTTTTTGAGACAGGGTCTCACTATGCAGTTCAGGCTGGTCTTGAGTTCACTATGTAGTTTAGGCCTCAAACTCATGGCAATCCTCCTGACTCAGCCTACCCAGTGCTGGGATTACAGGCGTGTGCCACCATGCCTGGCTCATACATTCTTTTAACATGGTGAGAGTGGCATTTTACTTGTGTGGTCTTTTCCCCAAAGAATCATATGCATAAAGAGTTAATATAGCAGGCTTTTTTGAAGCTTACAAGACTCACTCATGGCTGGGATTCAGGAGCTTAAATACTGCAAGGGCTCACACCGTCCTTAGTGATAAGAATGGCTCATTGTGCCTAATCCACTTGTGGTTTATACTGAACATCTTTCCTGCTGGGAGTCTGAAATTTTTGGTATGTGTTAGGCAGAATGTGCCCATATGATCAGCCTCCAGTGAAAAACTCAAGTCTATGAATTTCCCTGACACACAGTATTTCACACTGTCACAGCTTACTGCTGGGGGAATTAAGCAAATTCTTTGTAAATCAGTGGGGTGAGAACTCTTGCGAAGTTGTTCCTCGATTCCCACAAATTTTGCCCCATGCATGTTCCCCCTTTTCTGATACTGATTATACTTTCACTACAAGGAAAGATATCTCCGCATGTGATTTCCATTGGGAAATGACTGAATATAAGGAGTTTTGTAGAACCCATGACATAATCCATTACATCAGTCTAATCATGGAAAAAACCTTTAAAAACAAATTCCAGGTAAGGGACAGTCTATAAAATATCTAGCCAGTATTCCTCAAAACTGTCAAGTTCATAAAAAATAAGAAAGGCAGAAAAATTATAATACCCAAGAGAAAACTAATGAGACATAACAACTGAATGTAATGTGGTATCCTGGGTGAGATCTTGGGTCAAATACAGAACATTAGGTAAAATCTGAAAATAAAGTATAACTTCAATAATACTATATCAGTATTTGTTCAGTAACTGTTACAAATATACACTATTAATCTAAGTTACTAATAGTAGAGAAGACATGGGTATGGAGAAAATAGTAACCTTTTGCATTATCTTCAAAAGTTTCTATAAACTTAAAACTATCCTAAAATTTAAGAAAAACACTTGTTTTGACAGATTCCTGAGCACTTATTATGTACATACTACTGTGCTAAGCATTAGAAAATTTAGATCCATAAAATTACTTAAGGTAAAGGCACCAACATACCTATTCATTTATGTGCATTTTGAAATTATTCAAAATATTAGGAAGCTAAAATTAAACATTTATTTAAAATGACAGTATACTACAATATTTATATTTTATTATCCTACTACAGAGATATTTTCACAGAAGGCTGAAGTAAATTATAAGTACTACCCATTGAAAAACTCTAATACTTTCACATTCATAAATGAACAGAGTGGCAAACTTATACTGAATAATTTGACACAAAATAAAGTGAAAAACACTGATTTATCACAATACATGACTGAAGGTCATGACATTCTTTCAGTCTATTAATTGTATTCTTTTCTAAAATACCATTTTATGTCTATGTTCCTATGTTAATAAAACCATCAAAATCTGTATCATCTAATTAAAACTGTCATATTTTCATTACTGAAGCTTTTTGTTTCGATAAACTATTAATTTTCCAGAAAGAGAATGACTGGAGAATAATTTTTAATATTTATATCCTTATTACAATTCTGAAGAACAACCAAATATATATTTGCAATATGACTTGTACATATCTGAGGATGATGAATTGTGTGATAAAAGATTAAATGGACTCCTTTAAAAACTAAACTGTAAAAAACTAAAAAAAGATCCCTATGTGCAAATGAAAATGAAACTTACTGCGTTTGTGGAACATCTATCTTTTCTAGGTAAACCCAAATAAGCAGGCATTTAATGAAATGTATTGGTCTCTATTCTCCCCAGTGCCTAAATAACCCTCTTTTAATAATATAAGAGGTCTTAACTCTTTAGCTTACTATGAAAAATGTACTAGAATTACTGTAGTGATTCAGTGATTTATTATAATACTTTCTGTATTGTAATATGATAGTTGTACAATTATTTTAAATTTTCTTGCACAATACGGTACAGAAAAATAAAGTGAACTATTTTTCACAATAGCTTCCTGTGGTCCTTAAACATTTCCTTTTATCCATATTAAATAGGTCCAAAGTTAAGAAATGTAAACATAGTAGAATGAAATGCGGTTTAAATGGAATTATTTAGAAATATTATGGCACCATAATGATTAGCATTAATTTTTTTCAACCCAGAGGAAGAAATATTTTGCCCCAGGATTAAAATTTGTATGAATTTTTCAAAATGCTATATGTTAGCTTTTTCATGTTTATATTAACAACTTAGGTAAATTAGGTGGGTCACAGAATTCTCAAAGAAAATTAGAATATAGTTTAAACAAAATTAGGATAAAAATACAACATAATAGAATTTGTAGTATATAGCTAATGTGATAATTAAAAGAAAATTTAGCATTAAATGCTTGGATGAGAAAAAAGAAAGACCTCAAAGCAGTAATGTAAGTTTTCATCATTTAAAAATTTAGAAAAGAAAAGAAAAATAAAGGAAGAACAGATATCAGTGACTTTGAAAACAGTAAAAATAGAGAAAAGCAACTAAAATCTAGAGCCTCTTCTGTGAAAAGATGAATACTTCTAGTTAGATATGAGAGACGGACAGAAAAATTACCACCATTAAGATTGAAAAGGATCCAAAAAATATTAAAAATATAATAAAAGCTGTGACAATGACACATAAATAATTTTGACAATTTAGATAAGCCCTTGAAAACAAAACAAAAAAACTTCCCAAACTTACCTGATAGAAAATAGATAACTTGAATTGTCCTACAATTATTAAAGAAATTAAATTCACAGTGAATTCATGCCTTCTAACAAAGAAACCTTGAGGTCCAGGTATTTTCTCTATGAAACATTTAAGCAGAAATAATATTAACTATCCACAATATTTTAAAGGAAATAGATGGAGAGAGAACCCATTCATTTTATAAGGCCAGAGCTACCATGATACCCAAACTGGACAACTAAAGTAGAAAAATAGCAAATTTCAGACCAATATCTTTTATGAGCAGAGGGGGAAAAATTCTCAAAGCAAACAGTATCAATCAATATCAAGAAACTATAATTCAACACAACAAAGTGAAGTTTATTGTGGAAATGCAACACTAGCTCAGTAACTGATAATCAATGTTAATACTGAAATTATTGTATCAAGTGATTCAGAAAAAGCATCTGACAAAAGTCCAACACTCTTTCATGATAAAATTATCTCCAAACTAAGACTAGAAGAAAATTTCCCCAACCTGACAAGGAGCATCTACAAAATACTTACAACAGACATCACTGACTCACAACTACCAAATATTGACAGCTGACAAAATGATCTTGTAAGCAGAAAATCAAATGGCATCTAAAAAAATACTAATAGGTGACAGTACAAAGACTGCAGTATGTAAGGCCCACATACAAAAATCAATTGTATTTATGTATACCATAATGAATAACTGGAAATTGAAATTTAATAAAAACTTATTATTTTGGAAAGCATTACAATATGAATATTTAGAGGTAAATCTGACAAAAGATGTCGCAGACTTGTGCTCCCAACATTACAATACAAAAATAAGACAAAAATATTGCTTTTAACACTGACAACGTACATTTGTAAATCAACATTTTCAAGTGGCAAATAGAAAGGGGTGGGTGAATGGAAGAGAGGGGAGGGGAAGAGGGGGGAAAGCCAAGATACATCATGTACAGGTACAAAGTAACCATGTTGATTATGATCATTATGTATATAATGTACCAATACATGTTCTTGGTAAAAATAAAAAAATTTAAAAAAAAGAAAAAGAAAAAGGAAAGTGTTTTCAACAAATGTTGCTAGAACAACTGAGCATCTCTACTCAAAATAATGCATCTTGATTTAAACCTTACAGTTTATTTTAAAAATCAATTCAAGATAAGTCATAATTCTCAATATAAGACTTCAAACTGTAAAACTTTTAGATGAAACCAGTAAACCACTGTAACCCAGCACAGTGGCAGCGAACCTTTTAGAGTTTTGAAGGCTAACAAACAGCCTGCCACAGCACGCATGCCACAGGTTCACCACCACTAACCCTGAGACGAGGCCAATTCATTGATATAACACCAAAACTGACTTAATCAAAATTAAATACATTTGCTTTGCAAGAAAAAAAAAAGAAAAGAAAAATACATGCTACAGACTGGGAGAAAATATTTACTGATTACATATCCAATGCAGGATTTACATTCAAAATATATAAAGAACTCTCAAAATCAAGTATGAAATTAAAAACCTGATTAAAATGCATGCAAAATAATTGAACAGACACTTCACTACCTAAAGAATATATACAAATGAAAAACAAGCACATGAAAAATGTTCAAAATCATTAGGGAAACATAAATGAAAACCACAATGTGACAACACTAAATATCTACAGTATTTGAAAAACTAGAATTAAAATATTGAATATACCAGTTGTCTGCTTTCAAGGATGCAGAAAAAATATAAATTTTATACACTGCTGCTTAAAATGCAAACTGGAAAACAGTCTGACAGTTTCTTTATAGTTAAATATACATTTACTATATGATCCAGCAATCCCACTCCTGAGCATTTACCCTAGAGAAATGAAAGTATACAAAAATACATACATGAATGTTTGTAAGAGGTCTACCATAACTGCCAAAACTTGGAACAGTCTACATGTCCTTTTATAGCTGACTGGATAAACCATGGTTCATCCATACAATGGAGTACTACTATTCTACAAAAGAACAAACTACAGTTATATGCTTCAATTTGGAGGAATCTCACAGGCAATGCTCTTGGTTAAAAGAAGCCAGTTCCAAAAGGTTACATGTTGTAAAATTCTATTGTATAACATTATATTATTTTATATTAGAATTTTAGACAAAACCAAAGTATTAGAAAACACAACATTGATTTTCAGGATTAGGGATACATAAATGTGTGATTTTAAAGGTATACAGCACAAAGGAGTTTGGGGGTTAATGGATCTGTTTTGTATCACCATTGTGTTAGTAACTATATGAAACTATACATAAGTTTAAATCATTAAGCTATATGCCAGGGAATAAATAAATTTTATGGTACGATAATTAAGGGATACAAGAACTATGCTGGATAAAAAAGTTTGCTGGCTAAATGTAGGTCAGTACTTTGTACCTTTCCCCAAAGCTGATGCTTAAATAACCTTTTCTGAACAAAAATTCTGATACCTGACTGTAGTTTCCATTTAAACACCAATCTTATTTACATCTCTAACCTTTAAAAATTTAAATAATTTTCTATAATGTCAACACTTTCTATCATAGCATATGCCACTGAAAGATTTCAGCTTACATAAAAATTCACTAAAAATGTCAAGTGAAAATCAGAAACCTACATTTCCTAATCAATTATTTGCAGTTTTAAAATAATTATTAAATAAGACCTCTACAATGAAAATTAAAACATTGATGACAGGAAATAAAGACACACACAGACAAAAATGGAAAGATGTCTTATGTTCATGGATAAGAAAAAGTGGTATTATTAAAATATTCATACCACCCAAATTGATCTGCCAATTCACTGTAATTCCTGTCAAATTAAAAACAACATTCTTCGCAGAAATAGAAAATCTTAAAATTTATGTGGAATTACAAGGAAAAAAAAAAACCAAACAGATAGCCAAAGCAATCTTGAGCAAAAAAAACAAAGCAAGAGGCATTATACTCCCTGACTTCAAAATACAATACAAAGCTTTAGTAATCAGAATAGCATGGAAATGGTGTAAAAACATATACCTAGACCAAAAAGAACAGAACAGGGCGCCAAGAAGTAAACCCATGTATCTACAGCCAACTGATTTTCAGAAAAGGTGGTAAGAACACACCCTGGGAAAAGACTGGTGTCTTTAATAAATGCTAATGGGGATAGTGGATAGTCACATGCAGAAAAATGAAACTAGATCCCTATTTTTTTTTATCATATATACAAATCAACTCAAGGTAGATTAAAGACCAAAATGCAAAATCTGCAACTATGAAACTACTAGAAGAAAACACAGGTAAATGCTTCAGGATGTTGAAAGGGTCGAAGACTTTTTGTATAAGACTCCAAAGCTAAGAAACAAAAGCAAAAACAGACCGCATTACATTAAATTAAAAAGCTTCTGCACACCAAAGGAAACAAAAGAATTAAGAGTTAACCTATGGAATGGAAGAAAAGATTTGCAAACTATACATCTAACAAGTGGTTGATATTCAGAATAATAAGGAACTTCAAAAAATCAATAGGAAAAAACCAAAGACCAAACGAAACTAATAGCCCAATTAAAAATAGACAAATAATATAAATAGACATTTGTTAAAGGAAACATGAAAATGGCCAACAGGTATACAACAAATGCTCAACATCCCTAGTCATCAAGGAAATGCAACCAAAACCACAGTGAGATATAATCACATTCTTATTATAATATCTACTACATGTACACAAAGGATAATAAATGTTGGCAAGGAATTGAAGAAAATGGAAAATAAATTAGTTCAGCCATTATGGAAGACGATATAGACGGTTGAAGAAATAAATGAATAAATAAAACAAAACTAGAACCAGCAAATGATTCAGCAATCCCATTAGTTTGTCCAAAGCAAATGAAATCAGTATGTTGAAGAGACACCTGCACTCCATGTTTATCCCAGCACTATTCACAACATAGAAGAAATGGAACTAGCTTAAGTACTCATCAATGGAGGAATGAATAAAGAAAATGTGATACGTAAAACAGAATACTGTTCAGCCACAAAAAAGGATGGATGAAATTGGAGGTCATTACATTTAAGTGAAGTCAGTCAGGTACAGAAAGACAAATAGCATGTAGTCTCACTTTTATGTGGAATCTAAAAATGATGAACTCAGAGTTTGAGAACAGAACAGTTGTCACCAGAGGCTGGAGGGCTGGGAGAAGGGAATGATGGAAATAAAGTTGATCAATGGGTACTAGGTTAGAGTTAGACAGGAGAAATAAGTTCCAGTGTTCTAATGCACAGTAAGGTGACTATACATAATAATACATAATACATACATAATAATAATGTACTGTATATTTCAAAAACAATGGAAGAAAGGATTTTGAATGTTTTCATTATAAAGAAATGAAAGTGTTGAAGAAAAAGATATGCTTACTCTTACCTGAATATCACATAATATACAAATATATCAAAACATCACATGGTACCCATAAATATGTAAAAATTTTGTTTCAATTAAGAGTATAAATTTAAAAAAAATTAATAATAGTAACTGTTACATTATATGATAGTAAAAAAATTAATAATAGTAATTATTGCTTACTAAAAGAGGGGGGCACTTAGCACTCTGGAAAGCTGAGGCAGGAAGACTGCAGCTCAAGCCCAACTTAGCAATTGAGAGAGACCCTGTCTCAGAATAAAAAATATTAAAAAGGGCTGGGGATTTAAGTTAGTGTGAAGGCCCTATCTTCAATGCTTAATACCTAAAAACAAAAAAGACAAGACAGAATCCACATTGAAGTAATTACCCAAGGGCATAGTATCCCAAACAGGCATTTGATAAATGTCTACAGAATTAATTTTTATTAAAAATGAAATAAGCTGCATAACTATGCCAATAATTTATCTCGGATACTAACTCTTGCTAGGATTTGTCTTCTTGCTTGAATTAGCGAGACTGATTTTTAAAAATTGTTATTGTTGCTGTTATTGATGTTAGCTGTTTGTGGTTGCATTCTGGGAGGCTGAGGCAGGAAGAGCTCAACCTGGAGTTCAGTCCAGGAAACTTAGTGACTTAGCTAGACTCTGTTTCAAAATACAGAAATAAAAATGTGGTTTTTCTACACAATGGAGTACTACACTGCCATAAAAAAGGATAAACTAGAGTCATTCATATATAAATGGATGTTTCTTGAGAACATACTCTTAAGTGAAATAAATCGGACACTCATGAGCACGCATCGAATTGTTTCTCTGATATGAGAGACCATGATTGTAAATAAGGACAGGGAGGTGTAATAGGTATTATATAAAAGGAGGATGGTGAGCAGAGGAGAGAAGTACTAGAAAGAAAGAAGGGGAAAAGCAGAAAGGCAACGGGAAAAAGAGGGGAAAGGGAAAA